>SJYA01001955.1:0-39871 GCA_006410615.1 Neotragus moschatus | reverse complement strand
GGGGGGGGGCAATGAAAGACAAAACTATAGATTAAAAGAGACTTAAAAGAAAAAGCCAGAGTTTTTAATGGGCAAGACTAACCCATAGTGGCTAGGGTAACTAGCCATAGCCGGGTAACAAAACCACAAAGTAACACAAAAGAAGAGATTGCTGTAGAAGGCAAATAATGGCTGCTTTTGGAGGAGGGGTTGGGATACATGGGCCACCTTTGAGGGCAGAAGGTTAAGTTTTGCTTCTTCATCCAGATGAGGCTCCAGGGATGTTTTCCTTACAGCAGTTTGTTTGGTTATACAGTTGTTTGGTGTGTGTTTCAGTCTGTTTTATTTTACAGTAAGAAAAGGTTAAAATCCTGCATATACAGAGTCATCCTGATGGTATTGGTTGTTGTCATTGTTCAGTGGCTCAGTCGTGTCTGACTCATCGCTACCACATGGACTGCAGCATGCAAGGCTTTCCTGTCCTTCACCATCTCCCGGAGCTTGCTCAAAATCACCTCTGTTAAGTCGATGATGCCATCCAACCATCTCATCCTCTGTCACCCCCTTCTCCCCCTGCCTTCAATCTCCCCCAGCATCCGGGTCTTTTCCAGTGAGCCAACTCTTTGCATCATGTGGCCGAAGTACTGGAGCTTCAGCTTTAGCATCAGTCCTTCCAGTGAATATTCAAGATTAATGGTACTGCAACCCACTCCAGTACTGCCTGGAAAATCCCATGGACAGAGGAGCTTAGAAGGCTATAGTCCAAAGAGCTGGACACCACTGAGCAATTTCACTTTTCGTTTTGAAGACACATATACTGGAAGGACAGAAGAAAATACACTGAAAGAGTGACCACGATCACCTCTGAGGGGGAGGATTCTTCCTTGTGCTTTTCCATGTTTTCCACAGCGGCTGTCTTAGTGGGAGAAAAAGTCATACGGCTGTTTTCTACTTGTTTCATCTTTGAGCTTTTAATTGGATGTCCTTGAGGGAGGAAAGGTCTGTATTTGGATTTTTCTGTCTTGTTAACCATGATGCTCCCCAACATATACAACTGTTGCTGGGATTTAAAGGACAGTCGATACATATTAATTGACCAAAAGAACAGATGGATGGTTCAGGGATGTCTAAACATCCTGGAAGGGGAAAAATAATTCGGACCCTCACCTCAGTTCCTTTTTCCGGAAACAATTACTTCATCTATCAGAACTCATTGCTGCCTTCCCACTTGATGCTAGAGGTCCCCAGCTGTATCATCACAGCCTCATTAAGTGCTGGTCCCTCTGAGAGCAGACAGCTGGCCTCACAGACACCTCTGGGTGCACTCTTGCTGACAAGCCACTCCCCCAGAGGAACCATCATGGGTGAAAAGGGCTGTCCCACCTGAGAGTCCAGGGACTCCTCGAATCGCAACAGCCACCCAGCAGACCCCAAAGCAGGTGGCACTCTGTTCCTGTGTGTCCCAAGGAGTATGAGACACTGCTCCCGATGACGCCTCTCTTCCTGGCTGGTAGACACCCTCCTTCTGTCTGTGTCCTCACATGGGAGACAGAGAGATCCTCTCTCCTGTCTTGTTTTACAAGCGCACTAACCTCACTATGGCAAGCACTCAGTGGGTGAGCAGAGGGTGGACCGTGGACATGAAAGCTGACCCTGGTAGCAACTCTGCCTCTGTGTCCTAGTCTATGGAACAGAAATTAAACCTCAACTCCATGGGCTTCTTGGAGAATAGCAACACATAAGGAGGGCTTCTCTGGTGGCTCAGTGGTAAAGAATCCCCCTGCCAATGCAGGAGACAGTCGATCAGTTGTGTCTGACTCTTTGTGATCCCATGAACTGCAGCATGCCAGGCTTCCCTGTTCATTACCAACTCCTGGATCTTGCTCAAACTCATGCCCATCGAGTTGGTAATGCCATCCAACCATCTCATCCTCTGCCGTCCCCTTCTCCTCCTACCTTCAGTCTTTCCCAGCATCAGGGACTTTTCCAATGAGTCAGTTCTTTGCATCAAGTGGCCAAAGTATTGGAGCATCAGCTTCAGTAACAGTCCTTCCAATGAATATTCAGGATTTACTTCCTTCAGGATTGACTGGTTTGATCTTGAAGTCCAAGGGACTCTCAAGAGTCTTCTCCAACACCACAGTTCAAAAGCATCAATTCTTTGATGCTCAGCTTTCTTTATGGTCCAGCTCTCACATCCATACATGACCCAATGCAGGAGACACTGATTCAATCTCTGAGTCAGGAAGATGTCCAGAGAAGGAAACAGCAACTCACTCCAGTATTCTTGCCTGGGAAATTCCATGGACAGAGAAGCCTGGTGGTCTACAGTCCATGAGATTGCAAAGAGTTGGACACAACCTAGAGATTAAACAACAATAACGTGCAAGGAGCCTGGTACCCAGCAACTGCTCAATAAATAGTAGTCATTGTGATGGTGGCTGATGTGGCTACTGGCTTTCCAGATGTGAATGTGGGACTCCGTTCAGTTTTTAAACTAGTTAATTGGCTACTGAAAACATTTTGGAAAATACCTAGTAAAATATAATTCACTTCTAGTTAACTATTGACTCACCCTTTATTAGTTTTCAACCTGGTAATTTTTACAACCTACCTTCCTTTTCTCCATTCCATTTTGTGACTTGTGATAAATGTAGCCAGCATTACTCTATTTCTCCATCTGGCATGTTCATAAGTATTATTTAACTCTGTGAAGTGTTATGGGACTGCTTGGAATGAAAGTCACTTTGCAAATGGAAGTGAAGTTGACATATTTAAAACCTCTAGTGTAGACAGAGAGGGGACGAGGAAGAGGGACACTTAGCTGTTCTTGGGTCTGGTTTTGGACAGACCTCCTCTCCTCCTGCCTGGTTGGCCAAGATAATGTGACTAAAATGTCTCTGGGAAGAAAAAATGTGCTCTGATGCTTGTGATGCAAATTGCAAATGAAGAGATAATAGGAGAGCACAGAGTCCCTGGATTTCCCTCTGCTCTTCCCTGAGGTTATGACAGGGACACACAGACATTTTCGCATCTGAAAAACTTAGCGTTTTTCATTGGCGGTAGAGGGAGTGATAGGAAAGGGGCCAGTCCCTGCTGTCCAGATAGACTTAGGGCTGGGATATAAGAAATGGTAGATTTGAAAAATAAAACAAGTGAAAGTGCTTTTAGTCAAAGAAACAAACATCAGTGTAGAATGGTGACTGACCACAAACCTGCTTGGTATCAACTCTTCTGCAAGTGGGGAGCCAAGCCAGGCAACTAACTGGACATTTTTGGAGGCCCTAGTTGTAGGTTTGAAGGGCTTTTCTCACTTCTCTCCCCTGGGATGTCCAGAGCAGCTGCCAGGCCAGATGATGCAAGTTAGAAGACATGTTCCCTGGGAGGAGTCTGCTCCACACTCTGCTCAGCCTGGACCTATACCCTCCGCTGAGCCCTGAGGACACAGAGAGGGAATCCATGCATGTGAGCAGAGAGAGGCGCTGTTCCTCTTCAAGGAAGGACTGCACAGCCGTGGAGACATCCTTCAGGGGACTTGGGGCAGCTGACATCAGGATGGAGCCAGGCTGGCGCATACAGGCCGGTCCAGATGCCCTGGCTCAAGGCAGGACTCTGCGCCTGGCACTTGGCCACAGCCTCACCGATTGAGTGGGCCTGCCTCACTTGAGCTGGGCTTCTCCCTCCACCCACCCCTATGTCCCTCATCTTTGACAAAGACTGATCCCTTGACAAGGACTGATCCTTAATAAATGTGTCAGACTCAAATTCCATGTCAGCATCTGCTTCTGAAGAGCCCAGCCTGCAACTCCATGTCCTGCACTCTCAGTCCAGTTGGGGAGAGAGATGCCCCCAAAAGACTGGAAGACACATGTCAATGTTATAGCTGAAATCTCCAGAAATGGGAGGTTTGAGGGGAGAGGCAGAGCTGGTCGGCAGGCCTGGAAGGGGCTTTGTTGGGGTGAAATCTCATGGGATGGTGAGGTTGATGGGGCAGGAGAGGGGAGAGAGGATTTCCAGGCTGGGACACAGGCCCTGGGGGCCAGGGGAAGAGGAAAGCCAGGTGTGGGAACACACAAGTGTGAGAAGCAGTCAGGACATTCAGCGGGGCTGGACCGTGCAGGGCCTGGTGGGAAAAACCAGGAGTTTGATTTTTATTGTAAGATTATTGTGTCTGAGACCCAGGCATCTGGTCAGATCTGCCCAGTAAAGAGGGCATGCAGCCTGCTGGGCGGTGTCCTGCTTCTTGGTCAAGAGAGGGGCTGGGCTATTGGAGAAACAAGGAGTCACCATCTTTCTGTAAGGGGCACTGTGTCTGGCAAGGGTGTGTGACTGACAAGAGGGTTGTACAGGTGGGCAGGGAGGACATCGCTGGGGCCCTAGCTCAGCTGTTGCAGGACCCCAGGGCATCATTAGCCCCCAGGGCCAGGACCTCATGGATCAGCTCAGCTCTGTGCTCCTGCCCAGCAGGACTCTGTGGGACGGATCTGCTGGAGGCGGTGCTGCCAGGGGCTGTGAGTCTGTTTCTATTTTGTAAATAAGTTCATTTCATCATTTCTTTTTAGATTCCACACATAAGGGATGTCATATGATATTTCTCCTTCTCTGTCTGACATACTTCAGTATGTCACTCAATGTGACAGTCTCTGGGTCCATCCATGTCATCAACTTCCCCTCTTGTGGCTGTTATGAAGGTTAGACTGGATCAGGAATCTGACTCAGTTCGTACACTGTCTTGAGTGTCGCAGGTATTAATATCATTTCCTATTAGTAAAGAATCCACCTGCAGTGCGGGAGACCTAGATTCAATCCCTAGGTTGGGACAATCCCCTGGAGGAGGGCATGGCAAGCGACTCCAGTATTCTTGCCTGGAGAATCTCCATGGACAGAGGAATCTGGTGGGCTGCAGCCCATGGGGTCGCAAAGAGTCGGACACGACTGAGCAACTAAGCAGAGCCCAGCATTAGTAGTAGTATTGCTGTTGATGATGGAAGCTCGAGTTTGTTCAGCACTTCCTGCATTCCAGGTGTGGTTCTGAGTGCTTTACCTATGTGAACACACTGGGGCCTCACCACCCTGTGAGAGGAGAACCATTATCCCCACTATTATAGATGAGGAAACTGAGACACAGAGAGGTGAAGTCTCGTTTTCAAAGTCCCAGCTCCCAGTTCAGCACCCAGCCCCACACTACACATGAACCTAGTATTTGACTGGTTTCTAACTTTTTCAAACATCTCCCTTTCAATCACACCTTTTTCTAAACATGAAGACATGAAAATGCAGCAAATCTGAGCCGAATTTTTACCTGCAGCTGAAAGGTTCCTTCCTACCCCCTAAGGCTAAAGGCCCAGGAGTTGATTACAACCAGCAAGAAAATGAAAACAGCAGAATCAGACAATGTGGAGCAAACATCTCTGCCCAACGACTGCTGCCAGGTCTTCACTCTACAGCAAGACAAAAGCAGACAATTTCTCTTCAGATTGTAGCATTTGCTTCCAAAACAGCAGAGGCCCAGGCCAGGGGACCAGCAGAGGATGGATGGGCGTCTGGCATTGATTGGTACCCAGTCCTGAATAATACATCAAGGGCCTATGACTTCATCACAAAAGCCTCGAGAGCCAGCCTCCTGCCAACCAGACTCCCCAGGGACTTGCCTCACCAGGTGTCTGCAATTGGAAATGAGGTGGGAGGGATGTTTCTGAACAGACTCTTAAACTTGAGCTCCAGAGGCTGAGAGATGAAGATAAAGGAGCATCCCCAAGACTCCTGACTCTGGACCTCATCACAGGCCCTCTGCCCTGGGGGTACGGCCCGCACCACTGCTCTTGAGCTCCACTGCTGTTAGTGTGCTCCAGGACTCGACTGGGTCTGGCTCTTTGTGACTCCACAGACTGTAGCCCACTAGGCTCCTCTGTCCATGGGATTTTCCTCAGCAAGAATACTCGAGTGGGTTGCCATTTCCTTCTCCAGGGGATCTTCCTGACCCAAGGATCGAACCTGGGTCTCCTGTGTCTCCTGCATTGGCAGGTGAATTCTTTACCACCAAGCCACCTGGGAAGCCCTCACTGCTGCTAAAGACAAGTCAAATGGGAAGACAAGGCTGCCTCCTGGGCCTTTCACCCTGCAGGAGAGACACAGGTGGCTTAGGAAGGAGAGATGTAGCAGTGAGCCCCTTGGTGCCAGGCCCTGCACTCCAGACTGAGAATGGAGAGAAGTACTGGTAACCTACATCTTTTCTCCCTCCTTTCTCCCTTCCTCGAACATTCACTGAAGTACCAGCTCTCTGGCAAGTGATGAGCTGGGAAGCAGAAACAAAGCGCTAAACAAGACCACCTGTCTCCTTCTCATAATCCAGAGAAGGAATTCTTGGAATCCTTTTCACTGAATGTCTGTCCAGCACTCACTCTGTGGCCTTCACAGGGTTGGTGGAGGATCGAACCTAATTTGCAGAAGAGAAAAGAGACACTTGGAGAGGGGTGATGCTGTCACTAACCTGTGACCTTGTGACCATGTGACCTGTCACATGCCCTGTGACCTTGGGCATGTGGTAGAGTTTGGACTGATTTTTTTCCTTGTGTCCAGTGCTCTGCCCACATGCCTCCTGGTCTTCCATGCAGCTCCTTATGAGAGGGCCATATCTTCCAGAAGGAGAGGAACTCCTAGGTCTCCCCTCTGTTCTAAACAGAGCCCAGCCTCATGAGAAGAAGACAAGAAGCCCTTGGCTTCATGAAAAATGAACCCAACTAGGTTTCACTACTGTCCATGGTACCAAAAGGAAGCATGCTGCTACTGCTAAGTCACTTCAGTCATGTCCGACTCTGTGTGACCCCATAGATGGCAGCCCACCAGTCTCCCCCGTCCCCAGGATTCTCCAGGCAAGAACACTGGAGTGGGTTGCCATTTCCTTCTCCAATGCATGCAAGTGAAAAGTGAAAGTGAAGTTGCTCAGTCGTGTCCGACTCTTATCAACCCCTTGGACTGCAGCCTACCAAGCTCCTCTGTCCATGGGATTTTCCAGGCAAGAGTACTGGAGTGGGGTGCCATTGCCTTCTCCGAAAGGAAGCATAGATCCAACTAATGGTGGGTGGCTATAGCTGTTCTTATCACCTGACTCATGGTTCTGACAACACCGTGTGTTTGATGGAGCCTTTCCAACACTTCTTACCTGTCTCCTTCCTCTCCTGTGAGTTTTCCCATCAACCAGTGGAGGCCTTGTGTTAGACGTCTTCATCTTTTTTTTTTTTGTTTTTTTTTGGTCTCTTATTCCCAAGTCATTCTTAACCCTCAAAGCAAGAAAACTCACTACCAGTTATACCTACTATTTCATACACAGTTCCAATAGATCTCAAGTTATCCATAAACTATTTCTGTTTTTTATTGAATGCGTGGGTTCGTTTCTCCATTTTCTTGCATTAACAGAGACCCCAGTTGTCATACACATTTTTTACATCATGTTTCCCAAATGTCAATCACCCACATACCTCCCACATAATTTTTGCCATATTCTTATACCACCTACTATATTCTATACTGAATATATTTCCTAAAATCAACTCACTATTTAAAAATTCTAAATAGACCTTATTTTTTAAGACCAGTTTTAGATTTACAGGGAAAAAAAAAATGAACAGAAAGTACGGAGAGTAATCTCTCCCTTCTCCTGTACACATTCTCCCTATTATTAGCATCCTGCACTAATGTGACACGTTTATCACAACAGATGAACCAATAGCCCTTTAGTTATCGTTAACCAAAGCCCATCATTTATCCTAGGGTTCACTCTTTACATTAGGCACCCCATGGGTTTTGACAAAGGCATAATGATACGCATTCTCCATAACAGTATCATACAGATCAGTTTCACGACTTTAAAAGTTGCCCTGCATGCTGCAGATCTCAATAGACATCTCAACAAAGAAGACATGCAAAGGGCCAAAAGGCGCATGAAAAGATGTTCAACATCACTAATTACTAGAGAAATGCAAATCAAAACTGTGATGAGGTATAGCCTCACACTGGTCAGCAAGGCCATCACCAGAAAGACTATTAACAATAATTGCTGGAGAGGGTGTGGAGGAAAGGGAGCCTTACTGCACTCTTGGTGGGAATGTAAATTGGCGCAGCCACTGTGGCTTCCCAGGTGGTACTAGTGGTAAAGAATCTGCCTGCCAATGCAGGAGATGCCAGAGATTCAGGTTTGATCCCTGGATCAGGAAGATCCCTTGAAGTAGGAAATGGCAACCCACTCCAGTATTCTTGCCTGGAAAATCTCATGGACAGAGGAGCCTGGTAGGTTATAGTTCATGGTGTTACTAAGAGTCAGACACAACTGAGCTCACACACACACTATGGAGAACAGTATGGGGGTTTCTTGAAAAGCTAAAAGTAAATTTACCATATGATCCAGCAATCCACTCATGGACGTATATAAAGAAAGACAAAAATTCTAATTTGAGAAGATACTGGCACCCCAGTGTTCATAGCAGTGCTATTTACAAAAGCCTAGTCTATGGATGGACCTAGAGATTATCATACTGAGTGAAGTAAGTCAGAGAAAGGCAAATATTATATGATATTACTTACATGTGGAATCTGAAAAATAATACAAATTAATTTATTTACAAAACAGAAATAGACTCACAGCCATATTAAACAAACTTATGGTTATCAAAGAGGAAAGGGAGGCTATGAAATACAAGTATGGGATTAGCAGATACATACTACTATATATAAAATAAACAACAAGGATTTACTATATAGCACAGAAAACTATGGGTTTCCCAGGTGGTGCCAATGTAGGAGACACAAGAGATGTGGGTCAGGAAGATCCCCCTGGAGAGGGAAATGGCAACTCACTCCAGTATTCTTGCCTGGAAAATCCCAAGGAAAGAGGAGCCTGGCAGGCTACAGTCCATGGGATCCCAAAAGAGTTGGACACAACTGAGCAACTGAGCATATACACACACAGGGAACTACATTCAATATTTTGTAATAACTTACAATGAAAAAGAATCTGAGAAAAAAAGCTGTATGTGTAACTGAATCACTTTGCTGTGTACCTGAAACTAACAAAATATTGTGAATCAAATGTACTTCATAAAAAAAAAAAAAAAAAAACTTGTCCTGTGCACCACCCATTGATTCCTATCTCTTCTCTACGAACCTCTGGTAACCTTGATCTTTTTACTAGTCCTTTAGTTTTGCCTTCTAGGTCATACAGTTGGAATCTTCAGGCTGGCTTCCTCAACTCATTTTTTTTACCTCAATAAATTTATTTAAAGGGGAAACTTTATATCATCATCAGGTAGATACTCATATTCATTTACCATGAATAAAAGAAAACCATAGGAGGTTCAATGGACATGAGTTTGAGCAAACACTGGGAGATAGTGAAGGACAGGGAAACCTGGCATGCTGCAGTCCAAGTGGTCGCAAAGAGTCAGACACAACTTAGTGACCAAATAACAATAGCAGATTCAGCAAAAATGGTAGAGCAAGGATCTCAGACAATCCTCTATTCCAAAAAAGTCAGGACAAAAACTGGCAAAAAGTCAGAATCGACTGTTTCAGAACTCTGAAAATTAACCAGAGGCTGAGAGCAATCTGAAAAGCATTTATTCAAGGAAAATGGCTGATTCTCAGTGAAAACAGTGAGCTCTGTGGCATTTTAATTTGTACCCTATCCATCCCCTCCCATTCAGCTCTGACATAGCCTTGGAAAACAACAGCCTGAGATCTTGTGATCATGGTGAAAACTAGCAGCCCAGTAGCCACTGGAAGGAGTTGAACAAAGCCTCATTCCCACAGAAGTGTCAGTATTAAATGGTCTGGCAGATCCCTGGATGACCTACATGCAGATCTGTCTTAATTTTGACTTTACTCTAACTTCACTCAATATGAAAAGCTTGGGCATTTATCAAAAACTGTTAGAAGTAATTGATTAGCTTCCTGGGTGCCTGAGGTAGTGAATAACTCTTGGGGCAAACTATAGGCTAATCAAAAATCTTACAATAAAAACCTGGAGACTGAGATGTCCACAGGGATTTGAAAAGTTCTAACATATTTCTGAGAATCTAGAATCTCGAAAACCATGTCCACGTGCAGGTCAGGAAAGACTCCAAGCTCTCACCCCTGTTTGACCTTGAGGGTTTGCACAGACAGGAAGTGACGACTAAGGCAGGATTGTCAATGTCCTGGCCAAGTGCCAAAGAGGTGCCCCAACATACACACAGTTACCCAACAAAAACAGGGAGACTTCTTAGTTCCAAGGATAAGGCGGTCTCTGTCTAATAATAAACTTATCAGTAAGCTAACTGGGCAGAGACTTCACTGGCCACATGTGGAAAAACAAAATAATATACTATATTACTAGAATTAAAGGCAAAACCACTTGATCGTCTCAACAAATGCTAGAAAAGAATCTGGCAAAATCAATAAATTTTTATGACAGAAGCACTCAACAGACTAGGAGAGGCACTTCTTCAACCTGATTGAGGGCACCTATGAAAAACTCAGTTAACATTGTACTTAATGATGAAACACTGGTTTTTCTCCCCAAGACCAGGAAGAAGACAAAGATAGATGTCTACTCTCACTATTCCTACTCAGCATTGTACTAGAGGTTCTAGCCAGTCAGTTAAGCAAAAGGAAATAAAAGGCATCTAAAGAGAAAGGATAAAACCATCTCCATGGAAGAGGGCATGACCTTGGATATAGAAAATCCTAAGGAATCCACAAACAAACGACTAGAGTTAAAAAAACAAGTGCAGATCGTTTACAGGATACAAGATCAATATACAAAAATCTACTCCTTTTGTACATATTAGAAATAATCAATTTAAAAATGAAATTAAGAATGCAATACCACTTATAATAGTATTAAATGAATGCAATGCTTAGGGACAAATCTAAGAAAACAAGAGCGAGACATGTTGAGCAACAAGACTCCTTACTACTTCACTTATTTCTCCACCTTCCCTAGCGAGTAGCCCTTGTCTACAAGGCCCCACGCAACTAGCCTCCTTGTCCCTTCTCTGTTGGAGGGAAAAAAGGAGTGAAGGGCAGGTCCTATCCCCTTAAGGGTATAACCAGCACACAAGCCAAATCACCTCTCCTTCCTATTGGCTAACAGAGTCACATGGCTACACCCAGGAGCAAGGTCTTCTGGGAAATGTAGTCTTAGAGTGGCCGTGTAACCAGCCAGAATTCTGGTGATGAGAGAACAGATATTTGTGGGAGTGGGAACAAGTGGCTGCCCCTGACTCAATGTGCTCTGAGTGATTGAATAATGAGGATTAATTAGGGTGCATTTGGTTTCCAGAGTGACTCAGAGGAAACCCTGCCTAGGCCAAGGAAGTTGGAAAGAGCAGCTGGTTTGTAGCTAGGCCATTAGTTGAAGGATATAATGTTTGAACACAATTTCCTGCTAAAAGTGTGCATTAAGTAGCTGGATTGATCTTAAAGTTAGAATAACAGTGGAAATAATAATGATACATAATGTGCTTACTATGGTCAGCCCTCAAAATCATCACAGGAGGAAAGTATAGAATCATATGTGTGTGCTCAGTCGGGTCTGACTCTTGCAATCCCATGGACTGTAGCCGGTCAGTCTCCTCTGTCTATGGGATTTCCCAGGCAAGAATACTGGAGTCGGTTGCCTTTTCCTTCACCAAGGGATCTTCCCGCCCTAGGGATTGAACCCGAGTTCCCTATGTCTCCTGCATTGGCAGGTAGATTCTTTACCACTGAACCACCAGGGAAGCCCAGGAGGAAAATGCTGTCATTATTCCACATGCAAAGGAGGAGACTGAAGCTCAGAGAGGTTAAAAGACTTGGTCAAAGTCACTGTCAGATGGTTTGAGTCCCACTCAAACCCAGCACCAACTGGCTGTAGAGCCTGTGTTCTTGGCTACCTTATAAGGATTCAGGTCAGTGGCCAGCTAGTGATGCCAGGAATGGACGTCAACACCAAGGTAAAGGTCAGGCTCCTCCCAGAGCTGTTCTGACTTCATCCCAACAGCCTCACACCCAGCTCTAAGCATCTCCACAAGAGGGGAGCCATGCTCGGGTCTTGGGCTGTTTTCAAAGCCCATTTATGCCTGTCAAGTCTTCCAGGCCAGCTCTCGTTGAATGCTTTTGAAGGTTTCCAAGTTTTAGAAACAAAAGAGAATGAAAAGCCAAAGCTTGCCATCGGAGGCCACCCAGTCTCCTGACATTTGGCTGCTCCTGCCATCACCCCCGCGGTGCCCCTCCTGGGGCAGCTCTTTTGGATTCTGCATGATTCATAGGACTCACCCGCCCATCACATCACCAAATGGCTTGTTTGTCTGCTGAGGACAGATCCTTCGGGCTGTCACTGGTGTTCCTGAAAGAAGAGTTCCCAAGGCACAATAAGGGACGGGTTGAAAGTCAAAGTGTTAGTTGCTCAGCTGTGTCCAACTCTTTGCAAGCACATGGACTGTAGCCCACCAGGCTCCTTTGTCCATGGGATTCTCCAGACAAGAATACTGGGGTGGGCTGCCATTTCCTTCTCCAAGGGATCTTCCCAACCCAAGGATTGAACCCAGGTCTCCTGCATTGCAGGCAGATTCTTCACCATCTGAGCCTCCAGGAAAGCCCAGGGGATGGGCTCATGGGGCAGATTTGGGATTTGGAGCCCTGAGAGCATGCCATGTTAAACAGAAGGATAAAGGCACTGCACAGTGCATGGCAAGCATCCCCAGACCACCAGCACCATGAGGGGCTTCTTGTTTTAAGAGCAATTAGTTGGTTTTATTAAAGGATCAGGACCAAAGATAGAAGCAGAAATGCCCACAAGGATGTGTGACCTTCACAGCGCTGCTTGGCCACTCATATCAGAAAGAAAGGAGGGGAGAGGAGAAATAGAAGAAAGAAGAGAGGAGTGGAGGGAGAAAAAAGGAAAAGACAGATGCCCTTGGGACCCAGGGAGCAGGGACACCTGACAAGACACAACCTGAACCTCCCAGGAACCCTGGCTCTAACCCGGGAACCCCACCCAGAGGCCGTCTAACCATCCGAAGGGGCCTGCGAGGAAGGCACAAATTCACTCGCTCACATCACACTCCTGCCCTGTGCCTAGAGGGGACAGATGGGAATGACAAACACAGCAGTAGTAGTAACAGCCAGCGTTTATCGAGTACTTGTTCTGTGTCAGGCAATACTCTAAGCCTTTTCTCCATATCAAGCTCCTTAATTCTCCCCACAATTCCATGAGGGAGAGATATATATCATCCCCATTTTATAAAGAGAAAAACCCTGGATCTGGGCAGAACTTGCCAAGGGGGAACTGACTGAGGAACTGAGCTAGGATTCCACCTGGATGCCAGAGGCTTTGCTCTGGCCCAGTGGAGACCCTGCCTTGGCATTCTCAGCCTCAGAAGCCCACAGCCCAGGGAGGAGCCACTGGGAGTCGGCCAAGCCCTCCAGGTAGCACAGAAAGTGCCATGGTGGACACACAGAGGAGGACTGGCCAGTCACTGCCTGGAGAGGCAGGAAATGAGCACAAGCTATGAGCTGCCATTGAGAGCTGTCTGGGAGGGGCACCCATGGGGGCTGGACTGAGAAGTGTGCTTGCTGCAGGGGAGGCATGGGGATCTCTGGGACAGGCTAACACTCTAGGCTCAGCTCCTGGACCACCTTCCAGGGAGACAATCTTCCTGAGGCTGCCTCGGGCCTCCAATTAAATAAGCCCAGGTCCCCCGGGCTGAGGAGTCCTAACACAGCCCAGCACCCATTCTGTGCATCTGTGATGATGGAGGGCAAGAAATGACGGGAGAGGCAGGTCTGCAGCCTGGGGCTGCAATGAGAAAGGAGGGAGAGGGCAGGGTCTCCAAGGGCTGAGCTAGCTCCGGGGAAACAGAGTGACCTCAAGCTACCCATTCCAATTCTGGCTCATCCTGGTGGAACTTTCCATTTCCTATGTTGACCTCACCCATGGGAGAAGCTGGTTATTCAAGCTTCTGTGATCAGTTCTGCCCCTTAGATCCACGTGGTAGCATCTGGCCTCACACTCACTGCAGATAATAAGAACAGTCATAGTGAGGATGATGACCATTTATGAAGCACACTGTGCCCTGTACTCTGTGGTTTGTACACGACCTTGTTAAATCATCAATAGTGCATGTCTGCTAAGTTGCTTCAGATGTGTCTGACTCTTTACGATCCCATGGACTCTAACCCACGAGGCTCCTATGTCCGTGGGATTCTCCAGGCAAGAACACTGGAATGGGTTGCCATGCCCTCCTCCAGATGATCTTCTCAATCCAGGAATTGAACCCACGTCTCTTACGTCTCCTGCATTGGCAGGCGGGTTCTTTACCATTAGCGCCACCTGCTGCTGCTACTGCTAAGTCACTTCAGTCGTGTCCGACTCTGTGCGACCCCACAGACTGCAGCCCACCAGGCTCCCCCGTCCCTGGGATTCTCCAGGCAAGAGCACTGGAGTGGGTTGCCATTTCCTTCTCCAATGCATGAAAGTGAAAAGTGAAATTGAAGTCGCTCAGTCATGTCTGACTCTTAGCGACCCCATGGACTGCAGCCCACCAGGCTCCTCCATCCATGGGATTTTCCAGGCAAGCGTACTGGAGTGGGGTGCCATTGAAGCCCTAAACTATCAATAGGAATAACCACAAATAACAGTAACAGCAATCCAGCTGTTACAAACCTGAGAGCCACTGCTAGGGGGCGCTCTCTTTGCGCCAGACACCGTTTCATGGATCAGCTGGTTTAGCCTCCTGAGGCAAAGGCTCTTCTTCACCTCTCATTCTGGGAACCTGTCCGAGAGCGCACTGCTCGACAGAGACCAGCACTCAAGTCCAACGACTTCAATCGCCCCGAGGCTGGTGATTCCAGGAGGAAAATAGATCCTTGTGTTACAGAAGACTTTTGTTTTTCTGTTGTTCAGTTACTCAGTCGTGTCCAACTCTTTGTGACCCCGTGGACTGCGGCATGTCAGGCTTTCTTGTGTCCTCCACTATCTACCGGAGTTTGCTCAGACTCGTGTCTGTTGAGCCAGTGATGCCACCCAACCATCTCATCCTCTGTTATCCCCTTCTCCTCCTGCCCTCAGTCTTTCCCAACATCAGGGTCTTTTCTAATGAGTCTGTTCTTCACATCAGGTGGCCAAAGTACTGGAGCTTCAGCTTCAGCATCAGTTCTTCCAATGAATATTCAGTGTTGATTTCCTTTAAGAATGACTGATTTGATCTCCCTGCTGTCCAAGGGACTCTCAAGAATCTTCTCCAGCACCACAGTTTGAAGGCATCAATTCTTTGGTGCTAGGCGTTCTTTATGGTCCAACTCTCACATCCCTATATGACTTCTGAAAAACCCATAGATTTGACTATACAGACCTTTGTAGACAAAGTGACATTATTGTTTTTTAATACACTGTCTACATTTGTTATAGCTTTTCTTCCAAAGAGCAGGAGCAAGGTGAGTGAAGTATGGGTTTCATGATTCAGTGACAGTGGCCTCATCCCCTCTTGGGGCCAAGTGACCCTAGTAACACAAAGACCCTTGGAAATAGCAGGAAAGGACTGGCACCAGGAGAAGTCAGCGAGAGTCCTTTTGTGTAGTTAAATATCCTTCAACTAACATCTCTGAGAAGCTCTTTCTCTTAGACAACTGCTATGGATTTCAGAGAAGATGGTAGGGTGAACTCAGACTTCAGTACACCCGTCACTCCAAACCCACAGCTTTGATGGACTCTACAGAAACAGAGGAAACCAGACCCCCAGATTCAGCCAGTCCTGGTGTAAGGGAAGTAGACTCACCCTCTCATCACAGACAGCTTAGAACTAGACTTCTATACAAAGTGTCTGTTTTCAGGCATTGGGCAACACAAATTCTGGCATCTGGGTCCTTCCCCCAGAGGTTCTGAGGTCATGGTCCAGGATTCCTGAGGTTTGAAAACTTCTTGAGTGATTCTCAAGACCCTCCCGCAACACATCAGACAGACTGGCCTTCTCAGGCTTGTCATCTTGTGACTACCGTCCCCAAGGAGAATTCAAGAGGCAGTGAAAACCCACACAGATTTTGAACCTGCAAGATCACTTTTCGCTTATTTATTTATTTTATTTTTGGCTGTTCTGGATCTTCATTGCTGTGCAGGCTTTTCTCTGGTTGAGGTGAGTGGCGGCTGCTCTCGAGTTGCAGTGCGTGGGCTTCTCATTGCAGCGGCTTCTCCTGTGGGCTGTAGGTGCCCGGGCTTCAGTCGTTGCAGCAAATGGGCTCTAGAGCACAGGCTCAGTAGTAGTGGCTCACAGGTTTAGTTGCTCTGTGGCACGCTGGATCTTCCGAGACCAGGGATCGAATCCGTGTCTCCTGCACTGGCCGGCGGATTCTTCACCACTGAGCCACGAGGGAAACCCCAGGATCACTTTTTAAAGCACATTATAATGCCCTGATTTATCTTTTGTAGAAACTCAATTCCAGGCGTTTAGTCAAGACCTACGTGCCCAGTGTCAACACTGGTCACCACTCACTGCCACATCACATGTGTCTGCAAAGAGATCATTCCACGCGAACCTGAGATCTATGACTCTGCTTCTTCTAAGTGGCTTTCGTTCTGTTCTTTCCTTTACTGTAACTGTCCTGTTACTTTTCCTCGGGATGAACTTTTATAAAATATAAGAAACTGGTAGGAGAATAAATCTTAGGCAAATGTAACTATAGATGTAATTCTTCAACAGAGCCTGAAATTTCGGCAAATCATTTGGGGAAGGGAACAGGACATAAATCCCAAGTAAATGGACTTGCATATGTAATTTTTCAGCACAGCATGATAAACATGGCTTTCTCTGAGTTTTCTGACTAGGGGAAAAATTATGAGGATTCTTAACAGACCACCCACTGCAGTAGCACCAGTGAGGAGACCAGAGCAATGGATGGGAGTGGGACCCAGCACTACAGCAAGTCAGTCTCAAGACTTGCCCAGGCCCACCCTAACATCCAAACATTTATTTGTCAGGTGGACCTCTTTATTTTACCTGACAGCACTACTCATAACCTCCCCAATAGATTAAATCCCCCTGACCAGTCTCCACTGAGAATAAACGTAAGACAGGTATATTGTTCTGATCACTACTTGCCACAAAACTCTTGCGAGTCTCCTTGCCCCATCTGAAAGAGAGACCACTGGCTTTTGGTTTTGCCCCAAAACCAAACTTTACTTTTTCTTTAATAACAGAATCCCCCTGCCTACTGCCATTCAGCTGAAAGACTATGCTCCTGAGCATTCCTTATATTAATAGCTAAGTTCATTGACTAAATACTGGCCAATAAAATATAAGAGTGTTGTGGGGTATACCTGTGAATACTTTCTGAAAGAGAATCTTCCCTTCTTCCATCCTACCTCTTAGAACATTGTTGTGATGACTGGAGCATTAGCAGCCATACTGGACCATCAGGACAAGGTCACGGTCTAAGGATGATGGAGTAGAAACCTGGTAACTTCATGGAGCAGAGCTACCACATCAGCCATGGATTCCCATATCTAGATCTTTTAGAAAAAATAAAAATCAACTTCTATCTTCTTTTAGCCAGTGTTCTTTGTGGGTGCCCAAACCAGAACACAGGCTTCCCTGGTAGTTCAGCTGGTAAAGAATCTGCCTGCAATGCAGGAGACCCCAGTTGGATTCCTGGATCAGAAAGATCCCCTGGAGAAGGGTTAGGCTACCCACTCCAGTAGTCTTGGGCTTCCCTGGTAGCTCAGACAGTAAAGAATCTGCCTGCAATGTGGCAAGGCCTGGGTTTGATCTCTGGGTTGGGAAGATGCCCTGGAGGAGGGCATGACAATCCACTCCAGCATTCTTGCCTGGAGAATCCCATGGGCAGAGGAGCCTGGCAGGCTACCGTCTTCAGGGTCACAAAGAGTCGGACACGACTGAGCGACTAAGCACAGCACAACACAAACCAGAATGCATGCAAACCAGAACACACCTGTAATAACACCTCAGGCAAATCCCATCTCTTTCCCGTCACAGTTAGGCAAGTCCAGTTTAAAAGTCCAATCTCATGTTCAATTTGAAGCTTATCTCCTCCCTTCTACCAGGCTGGGTGGAGTTTAAGGCCCCCAAGACATGGGGACACGGAGGATAAGACAAGCTATAAGTAACTGTTAGGAAAGGAGGCCAGGGTAGAAAAGGATGCTGGCCCAAGGAGACGATTCATTCTGATGGAGGATCCCAGACAACTTCCGGGAGATCATGGCACCTGAGAAGCGGGGGCATGATTCCAAAGGACAGACACCTTCTGGGGTGGGGGCTGAGCCCCTAGGAGAGTGTGAGCAGCCACCAAGGCATAAGCATACAGACAGGCTGGGAGTTCGGGAACACAGACTAGACTAAGAGTTCCCCCCAGTCTGTATCCAGGGCAGACAGCAGGGCTGCTGACACCCACCTTTGGTCTCTGAGCAGGACCCTCCCGCCCATGGATGCCCAGAGGGCTGTTTGCCAGCTCCACTAAGCTCCTCTCCCTTTATTCTTCTCGGAGAAAGCAAGTCCCTACATCCTTCCTTCCAGTCTTTTCTGACCCCATTTCTGACCCCATCTGCTCACTCCCAGCCTCCCTGATCTGCAAATGTGAATTAAATCTTTACCCAGCCTCAAGGGATTCAGCCCCCAAATCTAAGGTTTAGTTTGTTATATTAAAGTAGCGTGGCCTAGGAGACATCCCCATTCTCAGTGGACCACCCCTTCCCCTCCCCAGACACATGGGGTGGCATTTTTCCTTTCCTCGGCCCCAAAAGCCCCTGTTACAGCTGATCAGACTAGAATGGACACCTGCCCATGGCTAGATGAATCAGAATCTCTCTCCTAGCTGTGTGGAACTGGAACTCAAGACTGCAGCATCGAGATTTGCCCAGTGGGAAAGCCCTAACACTTCTGGTAGATTTCACTCTGGAGGTTGACCTCTGCTGCTTGCAAACCTGAGGACCATGGAAAGTAACACTGGAGCCATGAGTGAGTTTCTAAGCCTCTTAATGCCTTAGTATCTCTGTCAGGGGAACGGGAAGGGCAGCTGCCAGGGCTATTCCTGCAGCATTCACTGAAGCCCTACTGCACATTCAGCCAGGCAACCTCTGCTTCCTGAGGGGCTGGGAGCTCTTTGAAAGCATCCTCAGCATGGTTAAGAATGCGAGGCTGCATGTGTGCACGGCTTTAATATTATCGCTCATCATTGCTTCTCTGGAGAGCCATCGAATCGCTGGCATGCAGGGACCCTTGGAGTCAGTTTCATTAGAGAAAGAGTCAACTTCATTCCAGCCTTGCAAAGAGGCTCTGAATCAAACAGCCGCCTTTTCCCTCCAGAGCATCTCCAGGCTGACCCTCGGGTGCCTTTCTGTCAGGGGAAAGATTGGACCACCCGGCAGTTATCGACAGAGATGGCAGGCGGACATTGATTGGGAATATGGAACGAGTCTCTTTCATTTCCAAGTGCCAGCTGCGAGCGAGTGATGGACGGGTCTGGGTGAGACTCCGTGTCCCTTGGAGCTGGGTGATATGGAGAAGTCGGCGAGCGGGTCTGCCTGTCTGCACAGTCCAGGGACATAGTCAGTCACAGCAAGTTGGTGACCTTTATAAGGATAAAAATAATAACACAACCCAGCAGCAGCCCCTGACTGATGGGTTGGCGATAGTGAAAATGTAAAAGCCTAAATGACTTCAGAGGAGGAGCTGTCTGCTTTCTCCAGCACAAATGTTCCATCCCACTTGGTGTTCCTGCTGCCCCCTCCCTGCAAGCACTTCTACCCCCGGAAGGTCTCAAAACTGGTCTCCTCGGCTCCTAATTCTTCCCACTCTGGTCCAGCCCAGAGCACTTGTGAGGGAAAAGCGGGGCCTAAGAACAGGATTGGGGCACTCACACCAGAAGGAAGGAGAGCAGGCCCATCTCAGCTCCAGGGCACCATCACCTCTGACCTCTGTCTGGTTTCCAGGGTCCTCCCTGACCACTCACTCTCAGCACCACACCACAGTGGGTGTCCAGTGGACTTTCCAGAAAGGCTCTGGAGAGTTTCTGTCACCAGTGGCTTCTGCAAGGCTCATGAACCTCAGTTCCCCTCTCCAGGACACAGCTCGCTGAGTGCTTGCTCTGTTTGGCTCATGCAAAACTACTCTCCAGCCCTCCTGGGTGCACAGACATCCTATCAGGGGCAGATCCCTCCATTAAGGAGATCAAAAGTCCCTTAGCAGTCAGACTCCTCTGACAGTAAGAAGAGATTTGGGAATTGGGTCAGTGGCAGCCCACTTCTGGCTCCACCAACCTCTCTGCTGGGGATGGGGGAGGCGAGGCTGGGGGATGGATGCTGAGGGATGGGCAGACAGCAGTCAGATTTACGATCAACGAGGTGCATCTGTCCACCCATTTGTCTGCTTGGTTTTCAGCATTTCATCTATTCTTCATTCCCAGCTCCTCTCATGGGGATATTTTCACTCACATAGTGGACTGAACTTGAAGCCTCCTGGCTGCACTGGGCTGTGAGCATCAGCAGGCAGGGCTGCTCTGCTTCCGTTTAGCACTGTCCCTGCAGGAGCCCAGTAAACGGTGAGTGAAGGAAGGAATGGACGAGAGAAGGAGCTGCTTTGTTCTTCCTCATGTTCTCTGTTAGGAGAGAGTCTCCTGGAGAGCGGACACAGACTGGGAAGCTGAGCCATCTCAGTGCTGCAGCTACTTCGACAAGTGATTCTGGAGGTGCTGGGTTGGAAAGGGGACACTTTCCAACGGGATCTCATTGAGAAAGGCCTCCATGGAACAAATGTTCACTTCATTCCTGAGAAATCGGCACTGCTCCTGGGTTTCCTGTGCACTTTCCTAGATGGCTCAGGGGTAAAGAATCTGCCTGCCAATGCAGTAGATGCAGGTTTGATCCTTGAGTTGGTAAGATCCCCTGGAGAAAGAAATGGCAACCCACTCGAGTATTCTTGCCTGGGAAATCCCACGGACAAGGGGGCCTGTTGGGCTACAGTCCATGGTGACGCAGAGTCATACATGACTTAGCAACCAACCAACAATATCTCACATGAGGCAAAAGTTCTCCCCCCACAACCCGCCTCCACTGCCACCACCCTAGCCCAGATCACTGTCCCCACTGTCCCCTCACCTGGCCTCCCTGCTTCTCCCCTCGATACCACTGCCTGTTCTCCTGATGGCAGAAGCGATGCTTTTAAAAAGGGAGCCTGAGCCTGTCTCCAGACAGACCCCAAACCTTTAGAGGCTTCTCATCCCACATAGAACAAGGTGCAGGATCCTTCCTCTCCTGGGCCTGCTGCTCGCCCCTGTGATCTGTCCCCAGCCTGGCAGTTCTCACTGCTCAGCCCCCTTCCCCTCACCAACTCTGCTCTCTCAACAAGGGCTCTTGCACCTGAGGTGCCCTTTGTCTGGACTGCTCTTCCCCCAGATAGTCCCAACGCACTCTCCCTTGCTTTCTTCCATCCCTACTCAAATGCAGCCTCCTCCAAGCAGTCTTCTTTGATTGCTCAAGTAAAAACAACTGCATGACCAGCAAACTCTCCACTCACTTACCTTCCTTTATAGCATCTCTCCCCAAGTGACAGCTCATCACATGGTACGCATTTGCTTATAGTCTATTTGTTAATATCTCTGTTATTTAAAAGAGGGCTTTGTGAGCACAGAAACCATGTCAGTCTAGCTCACCACTAAATCCCACTGTGGCACATAATAGCATGTGATCCATGGCTGTTGACAAAATTCATTCCCATTTTAGCAATGATGTGAACTGAGATGTGGAAAGATGAAATACCACCAGAAGACAAGGGTAGACCCTGGTCCCACCCTCTACCTGCTGGGCTCAGATTATCTCCAAGTTAAGATGATGGCTACTGTGGTAGGCTTGGGACCCTGGAAATATGCCCACAAGACCTCATTCTCTCAAGACTTTGCTCAGAGAATGACTTCACCATGTGCTTTCTATCAGCAGCAGTGGAGAAAGAGTAGCCTCAGCTTCTGCGATCACTGGGGCATTTCTGCAAACCAGATGATTACCAAATATCAGTATTTAATGAGACTTGACCTCCAGGTTGCCTTTCCTCATCCACAGCCATTAAATACAATCCTGCAGCTGAAATTCCAACTCAGCCAAGTCTTGTGTGGAAAGAGGGAGATTTCAAATCCACTCAAGATTCCAACTAACTCTTTTTTTCACTCTGAATAGCAGATTAAAAAAAAAAAAGCAAACAGATATTATGACAATACTTCCCAAAAGTCCCGTGGGGCATTGTGGTGGGTTAAATGGTATCCCTCGCAAAGGCGTACCTGCCAGAACCTCAGAAGGAGACTTGATTTGGAAATAGGGTGAGCTGCCAGCAGTTTGCACAGTGTCTGGCACACAGAATGCACTGGATAAATATTTTGAGTTTATGAATAAGTGAGTGTCAAGGCTAAACTCTTCAAAAGCGGGTGAAAATGCTTTCTAAACGTGGTATTCCCAAATTCTTCAGCCCCAAGCCTGAGGTGACCGATGTCTCTCCGAGACAAGCGAGGGCCAGGGTAGTGGTTCAAAAGGGCAAGCCCTCACCAGGAATTCCGCTCCTTCAACAGGACTGCACTTTATCTCCTCAAACAGAACGAATTGATCTCGATGTCAATCAGGACGGAGTGCACCTCCAACTAACTCACATAACAGATGAGAGAGCTGATCAAACGCTCTGTTAACACGGCACTTTAATAACAATATCACTTAGATCTCCAACTGCTTAATTAGATTTCACTCATCGCCATCAGTCGCCTCATTTGAACGGCTCGTTTATAATTTATGATCTTTATGCATTTGGTTGTTCATTTGTAAAATGGGAGAAAACAATCACCAGGAGGAAAAAAAGAAACCTTAAGAAGAAACAGGTTTGACTTTTCTCAAGGGCTGAGGGGCCTCCAAGAGTGAGGCATGATGCCTGGGGAAGAGCCTGCTCAGCATCTTTGGCCCCCTTGGTTGGAGGTCCAGGGTTCTCTGGAAGTAGCCCCAGTTCTAAGTCTTGAGGTTGGCCCACTCCTCCAGCTTCAGAAGGAATCCTCTGGCACAGGCTCCACCCACCAGCTTGTCTGACTCCAGTCTGCCCATCAGTTGGTTCAGGAATGGGCACATGACCCAGCTCCATCCAATGAGAGTGAGTCCTGGGATATTTGCTGCAACTATGGGAAAAGATACACCCTCCCCTCCTTGTGGGACCATTAGTTTGCAGCTCTCTCCCTCCCCAGGTGGGTGAGGGCTGGGGGGTGGAGAATGGTACCCACACAAAGACAAGCAGGAGAGGGAAGTGGGGAGGCCAGATTTCTGGCAACATTTCTGAGCACCTGGATTCAGCCCTGCCTGGACCACCCTCTGAATATTTTCATTTTGGGAGTCAGCATGTTCCCTGGTTTCCTTCAGCTTATTTGAGTTTCACCTGCAATGAAAGATGCTCAGTTGATTGAGTATCCAAGATAATCCCCATGAGAAAAGCTTAGTCATCATCTTCTACAAACCCAATTAGCCACCAGTTCCCATTCATTAAAAAAAAAAAAAGTGAAAAGTGCTATTGTGGAAAAAAAAAAAAAAAAAAAGCTGCCATTTTGAATGCATAGAGCAGACAAGTTATCTTAGTGAGGTTTCCTCTAATTTACCATCCAGAATTTCAACATAATCCCCACCCCCAAAACATAACATACCCCCATTCTACTTTAATTTTCCCCATAGCACTTATGATCCAACAGACTATTTTCTTTGTTTTCTTTATTTATCATCTATCTTCCTCATCAGCATGTCTGCTCCCTCCACGAATGACATGGATTTTTCTATGTTTTGTTCACTGGTATAGTTCTCCAATTAGTGGGAGCTGGTACACAGTAGTCATTCGATAAATTATCATTGTATTTTAAACACAGTGAATTAATCTGCTGTAGGAATTACATTCAGCTACTAATAAGACATGGAAAGCAAGTAATTTATGGGATGTTTTGTCTCTTATACATTAAAAAAAAAAAAAAAATCCCAAAGCAGTTGGGCCAGGGCTGGTGTGGCAACCATATATTCTCCCCTGGGGTCCAAGAGCCTTCTCTCTCCTTATGTCCCTCGGTCCTCATGAAACACTTTCTTCCTCAAGGTCATCTCATGATCCAAGGTGGCTGCTTATGCTCCAGCCACATTATATGCAGTCCAGGCAGGAAAAAAGGAGAGATCCTGCTAATGTGCCTTCCCAGAAGAACAACTGAACAACTCCTAGCTACTTTTCACTGGTCACTATGGCTGCAAAACAGGTTGGGAATGTAGTCTTTTATATAGGCATGTTGCCATCCACAATAAAATCTGTTCTTTTACTAAAGAAGGAACATGAAGATGCATCTTGGGGAGGCAACTAACAATCTCTGTAGGGAAAAGGACCAATTGGAAGCCACGTAAACAAGTAAATGATAGTACATTCATACGATAGGAAACTGTGCAGCCATTAACAATCCAGTTTTTTGGAAAATTCTTACTAATGCGAGAAAATGTCTATGATACAATATCACATAAGGAAAAATGGAATTTAAAACTATCCAAAGATCTCCATTTTTATAAACACCCTTCCCAACTGCACACACACCTACACATACACACACACATGTATACAGGACAAAGATGTCAAAGACTTACACCACAATTTTCATAGCATTTTCTCTAATGAGAGCAATTACAGATGGCTTTCATTTTCTTTTTTAGGCTTTATTTTATTTTTCAGATATTTTCAATAACTAGATGCTGCTTCATGGTGAAAATGGGCTTCCCAGGTGGGTAAACAATCCTCCTGTCGATTCAGGAGACATCAGAGAGGCAGATTTGATCCCTGGGTTGGGAATATTCCTGGAGGAGGGCATGGAAACCCACTCCAGTATCCTTGCCGGGGAATCTCATGGACAGAGGAGCTTGGCAGGCTACAGGCCATCGGGTCACAAAGAATCGGAGACAACTGATGAAGCTTAGCACACATGCACGGTGAAAACAGACAAGTCATTACAATTTTAAATAAAAAGAAGAATTGAGTGGAATCCCCACTCACGGCTTGACTTGGTGCCATATCACTATGTGGCAAAGCCTAGTCAAGAAAGAAAAGAGAGAGTAGAACTGAGAAAGGAAAAAAGAAGGGGAGAAAAGCAGAGAGGGGAGGGGAGGTAAGTGGGGAGGGGAGACAGAAACAGTTAAGAAGGGAGAGGGAGGTGAGCAGGGAGGGCAGCTGGGAAGGGGAGGGGAGGAGAGAAGGAAGGAAGGAGAGAAAGACAAAAGACCCCCATGCTGCTGCACTTTCTGCTGGGAAAGCCTCCACAAAGAGCACCGGAGTTAAGTTTCCTTCACAAACTCCCAAAGACCCTGGCCCAGCCGCCACCCCTGCCAAACATCAAGCCCCATTCCCCCAAGGGCAAGCTTGAAGGAGGCCCCTGGGTGTTTTCTTTGATCGAGTGAAGCCTGCNCCAATTAGTGGGAGCTGGTACACAGTAGTCATTCGATAAATTATCATTGTATTTTAAACACAGTGAATTAATCTGCTGTAGGAATTACATTCAGCTACTAATAAGACATGGAAAGCAAGTAATTTATGGGATGTTTTGTCTCTTATACATTAAAAAAAAAAAAAAAATCCCAAAGCAGTTGGGCCAGGGCTGGTGTGGCAACCATATATTCTCCCCTGGGGTCCAAGAGCCTTCTCTCTCCTTATGTCCCTCGGTCCTCATGAAACACTTTCTTCCTCAAGGTCATCTCATGATCCAAGGTGGCTGCTTATGCTCCAGCCACATTATATGCAGTCCAGGCAGGAAAAAAGGAGAGATCCTGCTAATGTGCCTTCCCAGAAGAACAACTGAACAACTCCTAGCTACTTTTCACTGGTCACTATGGCTGCAAAACAGGTTGGGAATGTAGTCTTTTATATAGGCATGTTGCCATCCACAATAAAATCTGTTCTTTTACTAAAGAAGGAACATGAAGATGCATCTTGGGGAGGCAACTAACAATCTCTGTAGGGAAAAGGACCAATTGGAAGCCACGTAAACAAGTAAATGATAGTACATTCATACGATAGGAAACTGTGCAGCCATTAACAATCCAGTTTTTTGGAAAATTCTTACTAATGCGAGAAAATGTCTATGATACAATATCACATAAGGAAAAATGGAATTTAAAACTATCCAAAGATCTCCATTTTTATAAACACCCTTCCCAACTGCACACACACCTACACATACACACACACATGTATACAGGACAAAGATGTCAAAGACTTACACCACAATTTTCATAGCATTTTCTCTAATGAGAGCAATTACAGATGGCTTTCATTTTCTTTTTTAGGCTTTATTTTATTTTTCAGATATTTTCAATAACTAGATGCTGCTTCATGGTGAAAATGGGCTTCCCAGGTGGGTAAACAATCCTCCTGTCGATTCAGGAGACATCAGAGAGGCAGATTTGATCCCTGGGTTGGGAATATTCCTGGAGGAGGGCATGGAAACCCACTCCAGTATCCTTGCCGGGGAATCTCATGGACAGAGGAGCTTGGCAGGCTACAGGCCATCGGGTCACAAAGAATCGGAGACAACTGATGAAGCTTAGCACACATGCACGGTGAAAACAGACAAGTCATTACAATTTTAAATAAAAAGAAGAATTGAGTGGAATCCCCACTCACGGCTTGACTTGGTGCCATATCACTATGTGGCAAAGCCTAGTCAAGAAAGAAAAGAGAGAGTAGAACTGAGAAAGGAAAAAAGAAGGGGAGAAAAGCAGAGAGGGGAGGGGAGGTAAGTGGGGAGGGGAGACAGAAACAGTTAAGAAGGGAGAGGGAGGTGAGCAGGGAGGGCAGCTGGGAAGGGGAGGGGAGGAGAGAAGGAAGGAAGGAGAGAAAGACAAAAGACCCCCATGCTGCTGCACTTTCTGCTGGGAAAGCCTCCACAAAGAGCACCGGAGTTAAGTTTCCTTCACAAACTCCCAAAGACCCTGGCCCAGCCGCCACCCCTGCCAAACATCAAGCCCCATTCCCCCAAGGGCAAGCTTGAAGGAGGCCCCTGGGTGTTTTCTTTGATCGAGTGAAGCCTGCAGGAAACCCCACAGCTGGCACTGACTCCCCCCCCTCTCCCCTCCCTGTTCCTGTCCCTGAGCCCCTGGTGCTCATTTTTGGCTGGTTTCTATGAACCCTGCAGCTGTCTCAACTCAAAACCTCCCCAAACTCCACTCCAGGCTGGAGCTTGGACTGGGGCAGCCCAGGATAAGAAAGCGGCTGGAGATGGGGTTCATCTCTAGCCAGTTATGCCCTAAGAGATTGAAATCAAAACTGATAAATAACGTGGTTCGCCAGCCTTTCCAGACATCCTGCTTGGAACAGTGTCAGACCTCTGAAAAGTTCATGGGAAATCCTGGGAGCAAATGCTTATTCAGCAACCACAAGCTGTATCTTGGGTCTGAGTCCCAAAAAAACAAAGATGTAAGTTTCTTTTAAGAGGCTCTTCTCCCCTTGACCAGCAAGTACCCCCTTCCCAAACACAGGGGCCTCCAAAAACAATCCTGAAACAGTACTTGAAATTTATATCACATTCTCAAAACTTGTACAGTCAAAGCACAGACCCAATACCCCAAAGAGCTTATTGGCAATGCCAAGTATGTTTCCACCCTCCTGTCCTTCTCATTGCTTCCAGCCACCAAGAGACACAAGAGTGTAACCAAACCTGGACTGCTAGCCATTAGGAACACCTGGTCACAGAGCATCTGTAATGTGGATAGTGCAACTAGGGACTGAATTTTTAAATTTTATTCAGTTTAATAAACATGAATGTTAAAATTATACAGTAAAAATTATTTTTCTAACAGACAACTTAGTTGTTCTATAGAACTACTGTACTCATTTGCCTATTGCAGCCATGATAAGTTACTAGAAATTTTCTAGCTTGAAACAATACAATTTTTATTCTCTAACTCTTCTGGACCTCAGAAATCTGAAATGGGTCTTACAGGCTAAAATCGAAATGTCTGCAGAGCTGAATTTCTTACTGGAGGAAGAATCTCTCTCTTGGGGGAGAATCCATTTCCTTTCAGCTTCAAATTGTTCAGTTGCTAAATTGGGTCTGACTCTTCGTGACCCCATGGACTGCAGCATGTCAGGCTTCCCTATCCTTCACTATCTCCTGGAGTTTGCTCAAACTCATGTCCATTGAGTCCAACCATCCAACAATATTGTCCTCTGTCTCCCCCTTCTCCTCTTGCCCTCAATCTTTCCCAACATCAAGACCTTTCCCAATGTATGGACTCTATGCATCAGGTGGTCCAGCTTCTAGAGCATCTGCGTTCCTTGCCTCATGGTCCCCTTCTTCCATCTTCAAAGGCAGTAATGTTGAGTCTGACTAGTCTTCCATGTAACAGCTCCCTATTGAAAGCACTATTGAAAAAGATTGTCTGCTTTTAAGGGTTATCATGATTTCATTGGGCCCACCATAATAATCCAGGATTGTTGTTACTTAGTCACTAAATTGTGTCCAACTCCTTGCACCCCATGGACTGTAGCCCACCAGGCTCCTCTGTCCATGGGATTTCCCAGGCAAGAATACTGGAGTGGGTTGCCATTTCCTTCCCCAGGTGATCTTCCCAAAAAGGGA
Source organism: Neotragus moschatus (assembly GCA_006410615.1). NCBI lineage: Eukaryota > Metazoa > Chordata > Mammalia > Artiodactyla > Bovidae > Neotragus > Neotragus moschatus. The sequence continues at coordinate 11,266 of SJYA01001955.1, read as the reverse complement.
TCAAACCTGAGACACCTGCCTTGGCAGGTGGATTCTGAGCCACCAGGGAAGCCCAGGATAGTCCAGGAAAATCTCCTCATTTCAAGACCACCCAATTAATTCCATCTGCATCCTTAATTATCTTTGCCATGTAAGATGACATATTCATAGGTTCCAGGGATTAGGATGTGGTCATCTTTGGGACGTCATTATTCAGTTAACCACACTGCAGTTCACACCTTTCCACCCTACCAGCCACCACTGTAGTATTGTTGTATATGTGTTAAGCAAGTGCACCACTTCTAGTATTAGGCATAAGCATATGGACTGATCCAGTTAGGATGATCAGTTCCTGTGCACTAATGTCGCATTTGTTTTCAGTCCTAGGTGTGTTTATTTTCAGGCTTAGGCTGAGAGTACAAGTTATCATGATATCTATATAATGAAATTGAAATTCTTATTATTTTAATATAAGTAAGTTATTTTTCAAGTTTAAAAAATTATGGAAAGCTTTTAGATTTCATAAATGTAGGCATTCTACTGATGCAAAATTGAGTAGGGGCTTCCCTGTTGGCTCAGTGGTAAAGAATCCACCTGCCAATTCAGGAGGTTCCATCCCTGAGTTGGGAAGATCCCCTGGAGAAGGAAACAGCAATCCACTCCAGTATTCTTCCCTGGAAAATTCTCATGGACAGAGGAGCCTGGTGTCCATGGGGTCTCAAAAGAGTGGGACACGACTTAGCAACTAAACAACAAACAAAAATCAAGTAGACACGCAGAACAGTAAAGGGAGCCTGACACATCACAAATTTCACAATGAAACAATTGCCATTTGTTTCAGCAGGAAAAAATTTAAAGCTTTTTATCTGCTGGGTAAAAGATAATAAAATGAACAATAATAACATATACTTCTATCAAATACATAATGAATTTGAAAAGATATTTCCTTCAACCATCAAAAAAGAATCAACAACATAAGTCAATGAGAATCAGGATGAAATATCTAATAAAAAATTTTAATGAGTTTTAGTAAGATCTGAGCCTGTAACTCTGGCCAGCTATAAAATGACTCAAATTCCCACCCAGCAAAGAGGAATCATTTTTGGATGGAGAGTTTTTAACTGTTACATCAGTTATAAAAAGTTTATTAGAATATAAGGAAAAGATTTAAAAATACATTTCACAAAGAGTATAAAATTTTCAATTAAGCCAGCAACCCACTGACTGTTAAGAATTCAAAACCTCTCTAAAAATACCAAAAGACTGGAAACCCTAGCTAATGCAATAAGGTAAGAAGAGGAATCAAAGGGTATACAGTTTGGTGAAAAAAGAATTGTCTTTGTCCACAGATGACATGATCATCTATGTCAAAAATCTGAAATAATTAATTAAAAGAAATCGGAAACTAAGAATCAATTACAGCAAGGCTGCAGAATACAAGGTAACATACCAAAGTCAACTCCTTTCCCATATATCAGTAATGAACATGTGGAATTTGAAATTAAAAACACAGTTCTATACACACTCACTCACATTCCCTTAATAAAATACCTAGGTATAAACTTGATAAACTATGTATAGAACCCATCAAGGAAAATGACAAAATTCTGATGCACAAAATCAAACAAGAACTAAGTAGAGAGAGATTCCATATCAACGGTTAAGAAGATTGAATATTCTCAAGATGTGAGTTCCTTCCAACTTAAGCTATAGATTCAATACAATCCTAATTAAAATTCCAGCAGGTTATTGACATTTTGTGATTGTTTACAAACTGATTCTAAAGTTTATAGAGTAAAAGATCCAGAATAGCCAACATATTATCGAAGGAGAATAAAGTTGGAAGAGTAGCCCTACCTGATTTCAAGACATACTATATAGCCACAGTAATCAAGATAGTGATATTGGAAAAAGAATAGAAAAACAGATCAATGGAACAAACTAGGGAGCCCAGAAACAGACCCACGTAAGTACAGTCAACTGATCTTTGATAAAATAACAAAATCAATAGCATGAAGCAAAGATAGAACTCTTCGACAAACAGTATTGAAACTACCAGACATCCGCATTAAAAAAAAGGAATCTAGATACAGATCTTACACTCTTCACAAAAATTAACTCAAAATAGATCATAGACCCAATCATAAACCCAAAACTATAAAACTACCTAGAAGATAATGTAGAACACCTAGAGGACCTTGGGTATGGATATGACTCTTTAGATACAATTTCAAATGCACATTCCATGAAAAAAGTAACCAATAAGCTAGACTTCATTAAAAAGTTTAAACTTTTGTGGATTTCTTTGGTGGTTCAGCGGGTAAGAATCTGCCTGCCAGTGCAGGGAACATCGGTTCGACCCCTGCTGTCTAGGATTGTCGTAGCCTTCCTTCCAAGGAGAATGTATACCTGTTATGCTGCTGCTGCTGCTGCTGCTAAGTCGCTTCAGTCGTGTCTGACTCTGTGCGACCCCACAGACTGCAGCCCACCAGGCTCCCCCCTCCCTGGGATTCTCCAGGCAAGAACACTGGAGTGGGTTGCCATTTCCTTCTCCAGTGCATGAAAGTGAAAAGTGAGAGTGAAGTCGCTCAGTCGCATCCGATTCTTTGCGATCCCATGGACTGCAGCCCACCAGGCTCCTCCACCCATGGGATTTTCCAGGCAAGAGTACTGGAGTGGGCTGCCATTGCCTTCTCCAATAAAAAGGTATATCATAATTTTAAAAATAGAACTCATGGCATAGATAATTTTGAATCTTCTACATCTGTCAAAGAAGAATTTCAGCTAGAAATGAGAAGATTAGTTTCTATGACGACAGATGATACTTCAACTACGTTAGCTCAAGCAGTCATACTGGGATTTTAAAACAAGAGGCTGACGCTTCCTGAAAGTTTTGCTCCACTCTATGATACATGTGAAATATTTGCACTCCATTTTTTCTGGCGCAGTCTCTGAATGGTGTCATGAATACAACAGTTAAAACCATTTAGTATTTATGTACAAATAGTATGAATCATCATCAATTTATAGAACTCCTGAGAATAGAAGACAATGAATTTAATGATCTTATGTTCTTTGCCCATTAGTTGAATCATGAAAAGAGATTTTACAGATTTGCTGTAGTGTTAACTCCAATTCAAGATTTCTTTGAAACAAAAATTATACTTGCCATATTTTCCTTAATCAAAGACAAAAAATGCTGGTTTGATTTAAAGTTTTCTCATTGTTATTACACACCAGATGAAAGACCTAAATTTGAAGCTCCAAAGAAAAGAAAAGCTTACCTAGCTAGACAGGTAGGAGAATTCATATTGAAATTTAAACTTTTTCTAATATAAATCAATCATATGACTTTCACATTTTTTTCCAACATGATTCAATATGCAGATTTTAATTGCAGTTGACAACGTTATATAAATTGGCCACAAAAACTATTTTAAAAATTTGAAAAATGATTTGTTGATGATAAATTTAGAGTTTCTTTTCAAATTATGATGCCTCAATTGCTGTCTATGTTAATAATACTGAGTTTAGCACAAGAGTTCATGAATTTAAGCTAGTTTTAAAATTAATACACTTTTACTTCAGAGTCAAATCATTTCTAAAAAAGATGTACCAATCTTGTCAATGAAGATGCAGATATTAAAAGAAAATGATTTTTTGTGCACAGTTTAATTACTGGAAAACTTTTCTGTGTTTGGAACAGTTTGGACGTAGGAAATGTCTATTTTTCCAACTGTAAGCTTTGCAAAATCTAAATATAAATCAAGTATTTCTGATGAAAACAGAGGCTAAATTAAAATGTACTGAAGATGTAAAACATACACACTAGATTTCAAACATTTAAAATGATCTATTATTAATTAATAATAATAATTATTATTAAAATTATTACAAATTATTAATACAAAAATAATGTAAAATAGCTCATCAATAATATTGTATTATCACATGTTGAAATAGCATTTTTATATACTACATAAAATACATTTTAAAATGAATTTCTTCTGCTTCTTTTTTAGCATGTTTCTAACTTTTTACTAGAAAAGTTTAAATTATATATGTGGCTCACATTATATTCTTACTAATAATGCAGAATTAGACTTTATGATTTATGTATCTTTAATTGGCAGATAATTGTTTCACAATATTGCGCTGTCCTCTGCCATACATCAGCATGAACCAGCCTTAGGTGTGCGTAGGTCCCCTCTCCCTGGAGTCTCTCTCCCACCCCCACTCCATCCGGCCTCTCCAGCTCGTCACAGGGCACAGGGTTTGAGCTCCCTGTGTCATACAGCAAATTCCCCCTGGCTGTCTGGTCATACAGCAAATTCCCCCTGGCTGGCTGTTTTACAGATGGTAATGCACGTTTCCATGCGACTCTCTCAACTTGCCCCACCCTCTCCTTCCCCAACTGTGTCCACAAGTCTGTTCCCTACGTCTGCGTCTCCATTGTTGCCCTGCATATAGGCTCATCAGTACCATCTTTCTAGATTCCACATACATGCATTAATATACATTATTTGTTTTTCTCTTTCTGACTTACTTCACTCTGTATAATAGCCTCTAGGTTCAAGGAGATGTCCTTCCTTCTTTGCTTCCGTATTTCAGATCATGGGTCCAACTCCATTTTGTGTTTATGCACATATATGTTTATGTGTTTATTTATTTTGGCTGCATCGGGTCTTGCCTGTGGCACACAGGATCTTTGTTGAAGCTTGTGGGGTCTTTTGCTGCAATGTGTAAACTTCTCTCTAATTGAGGCTCTCAGGCTCAGTAATTGTGGCACAAGGCCTTAGTTGGCCCAAGGCATGTGGGATCTTAATTCCCAAACCAGGGATTGAACACACACCCCCTGCATTGGAAGTATAGAGTCTTAACCACTGGAATACCAGGGAAGTCCTCTCAACTCCATTTTAATAAAGGTTGCAAAATAGTAGTCAAATCCAGTCAGCAAATTTGATTTAGTCCATGTAGCATGTTTTTTTAAAAAATGCTTTGGTCACCAGCACAGAAATATTGGAAAATTACACACAAACATTCAATTCTTGGCCTTTTTTGAAAAACCAGATCCTGCCAGTCTAAGCCCATATTTCCAAGTGGTGATGCCTGTGCCAGAGCCCCGTGCCAAGTGGTCCTCCTTCGCCCAGTGCGGTTCTGTTTGTGAGCCAATGTCAAAGTTGGGAGACCAGAGTTTTCCAGCCTCATAAAATTAACTGACAAGATTTTGCTCTTTTTTTTAATCATCTGATAAAGTTGAAATGGAATTCCCACTTCTCTGAAGATTATCTTGAACTCACATAAAGTCAAAGTCATTTATTTTTTAGTTATTGATTTTTGATAAACTTTTAAATATCTTCTGTGTCTGTCTTAAATTTCTTCTATGGTTGTTCCTTTTACAGTCTTCTTGTGTCAATTTTACATACTTGTATTACTCAAGAAAGTCATCTTATTGCTTCCCCCAACTCTTAAATATCCTCTTGTAATTTTAAAATAGTCTCTTCTAATTAAAAAAATCTGTGATCTTATATCCTTTCTCTATTTTTATGATGCAAATATTTGTTTTACTCTTCTTAAGATATAAGTTTATGAGGTGGGTGTCTATGTTATTAACCGTTTGAAATAAAGTATTTATCGACTTTAGGCTTTAATAACTTTTTATTTTCTGAATTGTTCATATTGTTTCCTTTTTATATCATTTAAATTATTAGTTCACTTATATCCACTATTTTTTTTTAATAATAAAAATATTTTAGGCTATGGATTTCCCTCTGAATACAGCCTTGGCTACATCTGAGGGATTGCTTCAATATAATAATGTCTAAAAGAACTAACATTTAAGTTTTCATTTCCTCCTTGATCTGAAAACTATTTAGAAGAGTGTGCTTTAAACCTTCCCAGTGAAATTATCTATCAATAAGAAAAAGGATGGTGGTGCTAGTGGTGAAGAACCCACCTGCCAGTGCAGGAGACATAAGAGACATGGGTCCAATTCCTGGGTCCGAAAGATCTTCTGGAAGAGGAAATGGCAACTCACTCTAGCATTCGCACCTGAAAAATCCCATGGAGGGAGGCGTGTAGCAGGCTGCAGTCCATGCGGTCGCAGAGAGTTGGATATGACTCAGAGCCTGAGCACATACAGGGAAAGGATGGTTACACTGTAGTAAATTCACAGAGAGACTGCACAGCCATGAATGAGACTGATATACACAACAGTATGCATGAACGTCAAAAACACTTTGAACAAAAGAAGCAGACATAGAAGACTATATTCTATATCATTACATTTGTATAAGATTCAAGAACAGACAAACCTAACCTATGGTGAACGGAGTTAGAATAGTGGTTAGAAAAGCCTCTGGAAAGGGGGGCTTCCCAGGTGGCACTAATGGTAAAGACTCCGCCTGCCAATGCAGGAGATGTAAGAGACATGGGTTCGATCCCTGGGTGGGGAAGATCCTCTCCAGTATTCTTGCCTGGAGAATCCCATGGACAGAGGAGTCTGGAGGGTTCCACAGGATTGCAAAGAGTCAGACATGACAGGAGCAACTTAGCAGACTGACCACAAGCAGTGCGGAGGAATCTTTAGAAGGTTCTCCATGGCTTTATATGCGTAAAAATTAAGGTGTATACTTAACGTTTGTGCACTTTATGGTATGCAAGAGACACTGTAAATTTTTTAAAAAGGAGAAAAGACTGGTTTCCTTACAAATATGATAAAACATTATTGTCAGAGAATGTGGCTAGCAGATTATCTCTTTTCTGGAATTTGTTACCCTTTTCTCCTTGACCAGAGTAACAGACTCTGTTGACTCCTATTCGCATCCTCCTCCCCTTCGTCCTCCCACCATAAGGCTGATCTTGCTCCCTCTGCACTGCAGCCGGTGAGGAAGCTGACCCTACCCAGCTATAGGGTAAGTTATGAGTGGTCTCCAACATCAGGATGAATCTATCCATCTTGCTCGAAGTTCCAGGCTTACACTAATCTGTGTGCTCTCCTGGCAAAACTTTCTGGATTTGAGGGCAGTCATCTGACATCAGTTAGCCCAAATGTGAGTAAAGGGTGGGACTTTTACTCCACGGAAAGAAAAAAAGTTTCTTCCCCTTTCCCACTGGATGGGAACAGAAGGCTCCTACCCGGATCTTTGAAATAGCCCACCTTTCCCAGACTTCTGGGATGTGGGCTCACACTTTTCTTCCTTGCTTAAAAACAAAAAACACAAAAAACCTGTTGGAGCCTGGGATTTTGCACATCGAAGCCAAGAGCTCCACCAGGGAGCCAAGTCCGTGAACAAGCATGGAGAGTGCTCCGTGGGCCGATGGAACCAAATTGTATTAATAACTAATGATCCAAGCCTGTTAACTGTGCTGCTCCGATCCTTTATCTGCCTTTTGGTCCAGGTGGTCTGTCTAATTATGAGAGGGGAATGCTGAAATCTGCCGCTGTAACTGTGGTTTTGTAAAGATCTTGAACTAGGAGCCTGTGCCCAGGTGGTGGTTTAAGGTTCATTCCTGTTATGTCTTCTTGATGGATTACAGATTTTATCAGTACAAACTACTTCTCTTTTTTTCCAATTTACTTCCTTTGGCCTTCAGTCCTACCTCATCTGATATAAATATTTCCACCCTAGCCTTGATTTTCCCTGTGTGCGGCCCACTATATCCTGGTTCACCTCTTTACCACTAAACTTTGAGGATCATTTTGTTTGAAGTATGTGTCTAGGTGATAAATCTGAATTATCTTTCTCCTTATTCAAAAATAAATCCCAGATGGATCAAAGATTATCATGTAAAAAAAATCCCGGATGGATCAAAAATTATCATTAAAAAAAAAAAAATTAAACCCTCAGACTACTATGAGGAAGTTCAGGTACTTCTACAATCCTGCCAAAGGTCATCGTTAACCCAATGTTGCTGTTGCTGTTGTTTACTCACTAAGTCCTAACAGAACCTTTGTGACCCCATGGACTGTAGCCCACCAGGCTCCTCTGTCCATGGGATTTCCCAGGCAAGAATGCTGGAGTGGGTTGCCATTTCCTTCTCCAGGGGATCTTCCTGACCCAGGGATCAAACCTGAGTCTTCTGCATTGGCAGGCAGGTTCTTTATGAGCCACAAGGGAATCCCATTAACGATGATGCAAAAGCTTGAAACTACAAAATGATGCGTTGATACATTCTTGATAAAACTTTTATACATAAAACCAAAAATAATTAAATGACATTTAGTTTAATTTAAAAATCACTATCAGTTCAGTTCAGTCACTCAGTCGTGTCCGACTCTTTGCAACTCCATGGACTGCAGCATGCCAGGCTTCCCTGTCCATCACCAACACCCAGAGCTTGCTCAAACTCATGGCCATCGAGTCAGTGATGCCATCCAACCATCTCATCCTCTGTCATCCCCTTCTCCTCTTACTTTCAATCTTTCCCAGCATCAGGGGCTTTTCTAATGAGTTGGCTCTTCACATCAAGTGGCCAAAGTATTGGAGCTTCAGCTTCAGCATCAGTCCTTCCAAAGACTATTCAGGCTGATTTCCTTTACGATGGACTGGTTGGACATCCTTGCAGCCCAAGGGACTCTCAAGAGTCCTTCTCCAACATCACAATTCAAAAGCATCAATTCTTTGGCGCTTAGCTTTCATTTATGGTCCAACTCTCACATCCATATATGACTACTGGAAAAACTATAGCTTTGACTAGATGGACCTTTACCAGCAAAGTAATGTCTCTGCTTTTTAGTATGCTGTCTAGGTTTGTCATAGCTTTTCTTCCAGGGAGCAAGTGTCTTTTAATGTCATGGCTGCAGTCACCAGCTGCAGTGATTTTGGAGCCCAAGAAAATAAAGAATTAAAAGTCAAATGACAAATTTGCAGTCCAAATTGCAAAATCTCAATATTCACAGATCTCTTACAGGTCAGTAAAAAAAAAAAAAAAAAGACAACTATCTCAATAAAAGTAGTGAAGCAACTAAACAAAAAAGAAATAAGAATATCAAATTACCACTTGGACATCTGCACTTCATTAGCAATTAAAGATATGCATATTTTAAAATTTTTATAAAAGAGTTTATAGTTGGTTTTTGCTTTTTAAACCAAACCTGAGTCTTTGTATCTCTGGTTGTTTGATAATATATATTTGCCACCTAATTTTGTTTTGTGTTTGCCAAGTTTTTTTCCTTTCTTGAATTTTGCTCAATTCATCAAGTTTTTTTGTTCTCCTTACAGTCCATGGGATCGCAAAGAATCAGACGGACTGAGTGACTAAGCACAGACCTTTTCCTCTTGGACTTTGGAAATCTGACTACTGTTTGCCTTTAAAGATTTTACCAAACACATTTAAACCTCTATTTCTTTATCGGTAACAAAATTTCTTAAATAGTCATTTCTTACCACCTCCACAACCCTGCTAAAACAAGACCCCGGGGCAACTTCCTTGAGCAAACTATGTACAAAATACTCTCCCCTTGCAAACTGGTACTTTCTATCCTCCCCCATGATCGATTCCCTGTAAAACTTATGGCCAACTGGCCTGCCATAGATTGAGTTGTTCTGTTTACTGTGCTTTCACACTAGCTCCAAAAGGGCAAGAATATTTATTTTTTTCAGTCTGTTTTATTTCAAGGGCCTGGCATAGTGCCTGGTACATTGTAGATGCTTTAAAAACATCTGTAAATAAATAAATCATTCCTTTGCCTCTCTCTGTCTCTTCCCAGGTTTTAAGTGATTTGAAATCTCAGCCCCCAGATACGAATTTTTTTACTGCTTATGTAGTTAATCTACAGAACAACCATGAGGCAAGCACACGCATTATGTCCACGTTGTAGGAAAGAAAATGTAAACTCAAAAAGATTACATAGTTTCAGGGTGACACAGGTTAGTAAATATCCAAGCCGAGACTTGAACTCAAATTTGCTCAGTAGTGAAATTTTCATTCTTAACTGCTTTGTGAGGCTCATGTGCACTCACACACATACACACACAAACACACTCCCCATGTCGTAAATGGTTTCTTTAGCTCGAGTGGAGAAAGTTCAAGATAAGACCCATAAGTCATCCTGATCAATGCCACCCCTTCCTCAGGGTCCAACTCCAATGCCACCTTTTCCTGATGCTTCTCCAGGTCCCATCAGTCAGGATAAATCTGAACTTGTTCTTTGTTGCCAACTTCTGGCTTACATTATAGTTATGAGAGCACCCTTTGGCTCCCCAAATAAACTGTACTCTTCCTGCGGGCTCCATCTGAGGCCCCTGTCTTGACTACTACGCATAGGACAGTGTCTGGCCACCCTGTTGAATTGAATTCCTGAGATGTGGTGCCAGAGGCCTTGATCTATCCAGACCAGGATCCACTTCCTCCAGGTAGCCTTCCGGTACTACTTCTAGCTGAACACCAACTCTCCCTCCCTCACCTTCTTGCAGTGAGAATTAATTCTAAGAATTCTGGTGTTAGCTGTTCTCAGACAAGAAAACCAGCCAAATTAAAGAGTGTGATTGCAAAGCCCCTAGGGAAGAAAGCGACGGCATGCCTGGGAGCAGCATCTCTCAAGTGCTGCCCCCTTGTGGCCCAGCCTTGGAACTTCAACCAGGCAACCAGGCACGATTTTCTTCCTTACAGTCTGATTTCATTCCTAGGTGGCCAGCACAAGGTCGCTCCAGAAAATTATTACATTTCGTTACTTCGTTTAAAAATCCCTGCTAACTTTCACCCTGATACTGCTACTTAGAGTTGCCCATGTATGGTGCAGCTTGACTGAAAACCAGCCTCTGCATTTTGACACACTCGCTGTTGTAACTTCGGGTTTGGGGTTCATTTTTGAAAGTTCTGATTGTGTCAGCAGATACCACAGTGAATGGGGCAGACATATTCCCTGTATCCATGAGTGAACAAGTTAGTGGGAGAAACAGACACTCAACAATAATCCCAGAAATGAACACGCTGGTTGATCACGGGCTGCGAAGCCCACCATCTGGCACAGAAGGCCATTGACGTCATCATGGCCCTGAGTCATGATGTCCTGGGCTCCATGATACCCTCTCAGACTCAAGGATACTAAAGTGTGATCACACTCCTGACCTCTTCTCAAGAAAGGTCAGTACCAAGTGGTTCAGGGCCCACACTCAGGAAACATGCGATCTGGGGCCTCACTCTGCCTTTGAAAATTATTTGATCTTGGACAAAAATTAAAGTCTGGGTTTCCTCATTTGTGTAATGAAAATAATAGTAGTACCCATTTCACAGGGCACTTGAGAATAGAAAATAAAATTGTATTTTTAACATCTAGTACTGG
>SJYA01001954.1:170906-186547 GCA_006410615.1 Neotragus moschatus | reverse complement strand
ACAGGGAGGCCTGGCGTGCTGCAGTTCATGGGGTTGCAAAGAGTTGGACACAACTGAGAGACTGAACTGAACTGAGGGTCAGGGAACCAGGATTAGTAGTCCAAGTCTGTCTGGATGCAAACTATACTCTCAATCTTTTTTATTTTAACTTATTTTTAATTGGAAGATAATTGCTTTACAATATTGGGTTAGTTTCTGCCATACATCAACAAGAATCAGCCATAGGTATGCATTTAAAATTTTTTTATTGTTTTTAATTTATATATATATATATATTATTAAAACTATGGAAACAAATCTATCCCTTACATATTGACTCTAGAGTGGACAAGGAGTTATTCACTTCTTCCTGAAGTACAAACCTGCAGCAGAATGCTACCACCTGCATGTAAGGCATTGATTCATTCTTTCAAGAAAGAGGTATAAAGTTCACGCCATGTGCCAGGCACTGTGTTTGTCTGCACTTACCAATAGAAACTTCAAAGCTAATGGGTTTATCTCCGATCCTCCGGTCTATCATGGTAGCTTCGAAAAATGCTCCAAAGAGTAAAAATTCCTCATGTTTTTCTGGTACAATCTATAGAAAGAAAAGGAAAATACATTAGATGGCCCTGGATCTTTTTATACTAGGAGGAAACTGAATCAGTGAGGCCAACCTGGTCCAGGGTGATTTATAGAAACCTGAGTCTTGGTGGCAGCCTGATACGCTACATCATTTCCACTCTAATCAGACTGGCAGGAACTAGGACCTATACAGTGCAAATCCCAGTTCAGCCATTTGCAATGATGTAGTCTTAACCTTTCAATCAAATCTCCTTTCATTTTACAAGTAAGCTGGGTATATGTATCTTGTTAAGAGAGTGATGGTTCCAGAAACCAGGTGACACATCGCATTTCTGAGTGAGGAGGCTGAATGAGCTGGCGCTTTCATTCTGTGCTTTCTGGCATAACCCTTGGATTTACTGAGCCCAACGGAAAGAGCAGTAAGGTTCACTGAAGGAAATACAGCAGCTGTAGTTTCAGAGGCTAAGAGCCCCATTCAATCAAGAGCTCTTAACTCTGTCTCTTTCTCTTTCTCCTTTTTTTTTCCGGCCATGAGGGATCTTGGTCCCCCCAATCAGGGATTGAAGTCATGTGTCCTGCACTGGGAGCACAGAGTCTTAAGCCCTGGACGGCCAGGGAAGTCCCCTCCTCTCTTTTTGAGACTCTTCCTTCACACACAAGCCCCCTGTGCTGCTGGCACCAGCAGGACATGTTTCTATTGACCAGAAAGTGTGGGACAGGGTGGGGCCAGGTGCTGACTCCTAGTCACAGCACGTGCCACTCCCACCTGCCACCACTGCGTCCCTTGGCTGCAAGCCAACCCCTTATCATGCCTTCCTGAGGCCAAGTTTGCTTTCTGGGAGGAGGTTAAAAATCACTCAGAGACCCAAAGGGAATGGAGGCCATGGAGCCTGGAAGAGGGACGGCAGGTTCCAAGGCCAGGTGATCCCCTCTCTAAATCCCAACTCTGCTGCCTCCTAGCTGTTGACTGGGCAAGCCGTGTCCGCTATCCAGGTGCCATGCTCCTTGTCTGTGAAATGAGCATCATAGCACGACCTACATGGGGAAGGAATGAGATCATCCATGTGCAGTACCTAGGATAAAGCCTACACACACCAAAGCCATAAGCGGAGTCACCGTAAGTATTTCAACAGGTTATAATTCATGTCTTAATCCCATCCACCCTTCAAAGTCCAACCCAAATGCTTCTTCTTCTGGAAGCCTCCCTTGACGACCTGAGCTAGAAAAACAGTGATGGTGGTGTTTACAGACTCTTGTGTGTGAGACATGGAGAAACTAGCATGGAAGCATGCACACTACCTAATGTAAAACAGATAGCCAGGGGAGCCTGCGGGATGACACGGGGAGCTCAGCTGGTGCTCCTGACAGCCTAGAGGGGTGGGATGGAGTGGGAGGTGGGGGAGGCTCAGGAGGAAGGGGACACATGTATGCCTGTGGCTGGTTCATGCTGATGTACGGCAGAGACCAACACAGCACTGTAAAGCAATTCTCTTTCACTCAGAATTTCTGGATCACTATGCTGCACAACTGAAAATAATGTGGTGTTATAAGTCAACTATCCCGCAATAATTTTTTTCACTTTAAATAAACAAAAATTTAAAAAAGGAATTTTACCTGTATTATCTCATGTAATTCTTGTAGCTATCCTATGAGAGGGATCTTTCTACTCTACCCATTTAAAGGTGAGAAACTGTCACTTCATGAAAGAGTAAGGTATCTGTTCACAGTTACTAAACATGATTAATAGTAATTGAGCACTTACTAGGTGCCAGGCTCTTTTCTAATAAGCACTTGGTTGTATTAATTCATTAAATCATCATAATAAGCCTATGAAGTAGAGGTTATTATTGGAAATAAACCCAAGGAGCTTAAATCACTTGCCCAAAGACTCAAACAGATACTTGTCCGGAGACTGGACGGTAACCATTGCACCATACTGCCACATCTTAAACCCAACTGTCTTATTTGGGAGCCCAATATTTTAATCCTTACACTACATTCACCTCAGGAGATAATATGACTTTATCTTTACCTGCTTAAGGCACGTTATCACATTCTACTTCCTATACATTTACTTTGTAGGTCTTATCTCCCCTTCTATACCATAAATTTCATGCAGTCAGACTGTATTTTTATTCCTACCAATGCTGAGGATTTAAAAAGGGACACAGGGCAGGAATAGAGATGCAGATATAGAGAACGGACTTCTGGACATGGGAGAAGAGGAGGATGGGACAAAGTGAGAGAGTAGCATTGATATATATATATACTGCCATGTGCAGAACAGCTAGCACGCAGGAAGCAGCTGCGGAGCACAGAGGCTCAGCTTCGCGCTCTCTGATGACCTAGAGGGGTGGGATGGGCAAGAATGGGAGAGAGGCTCGAGAGGGAGGAGATGTATGTATCCTGACAGCTGATTCACGATGTTGTACGGCAGAAACTAACACAACATTGTAAAGCAATTATACACCAAGAAAAAATAAAAATAAATTTAAAAAATAATAAAAATGAACCCAAGGTTTGACAGGAGGAAATAAACTTTGATGGTGATGCTGGTGATGAGTTTAAAAAGCCAGCATTATAGGACCTCATTTTTCCAGATTCACAATGAGAGCAAGGCTACAGCAAGGGAGATTAGAGCTGGGGGAACCTGGAGAGCTAAACAAGAAGATGCTACAAAAAATAAATGTTATCATGTTAGTAAGGGCAAACTCTGAGCTGCTGAGGCTCTGGGGAAGGTAGAAGTGTGGTAGTTTTAAATTATGTCCACAAATTCTTGGAAAATCCTCCCCTTAAAAGGTGAAGCCTCATTCATTCCCCAACCCTGTTTCAGTGTGGACTGGACATGTGGCTCATTACTAACAATTAGATTGTGGCATAAATGTCTGTGTGATTTCCATGGATTTGGGCAAAAAAGACACTGCAGTCTCTGCCTTGCTCTCTTTTGGATCATCCACTCTGGCAGAAGCCAGATTTATTAAATCCCAGCAGTAAAATTAAGTGGCTCTTCCAAAGCTAAGTTGACTCACATACTAAAAATCCTTCTGTGTGTTCTAGTCTCTAGCGGGAATGGACAGCTCTGGGAGACCAGCCACCCCATCCCTTTCCCATCTGAAATTAGTCTGGCTGACCTGAGAAACACCCTCCCAGAGGCAGAATCAAGCTATAATCTACCCACTAAAATATAAAAATGCCTTCGTTTGCAGTGACAAAGTACTATTACTGAACTTAAAGACTGAGAGCTTAGTCACGGTTTATGTTTCTCATGGGGTCCCAGATCTCTCACCCCTAACACAGAACTGGGTCAGAAGATGCTACTCTGCTGTTTGCCGAGTCACAAGCAATGATAACCATTCCCTCCAGCGGTGACTTCCCCACCAGCGTGCAGCAGAGGAACAGGTGTCTCGGTTTCTTGTGTCCCTACTTGTCACCCACGCTTCCTCCTCTTCATCCCTCATCCTGCATTATCTCATCCAGAATGCATGCTGAGCTAACAAAGCTAAACACAATAAGGCCCCAGACAGAGTTCAGTCCTTCACCCGGCCACCCACTCCCAATAGCTCCTCCAGCGTGCTTTAATTTTATTTTACTTTGGCGTCCATGGGAATCTGTGTTTGAGGGGGATGCAGATGGAATCCAACATGAGCAGATGGCTGTGATGTGAGCAGGAAAAGGCAGAGGATCAGCCCCGAAGTACAGGGCTGAGTCAACACACATTTTGCAGGGGGCATACCTCTGTGGGTCTCTGGGGTCCCACGGCAGATGCTCTCTGTGCCCTGGGCTCAGGGCACAGTCTCAGTGGAAGAGCGCTCAGACCTACCTCTGGGGGCACGTCGAAAGGCTCCACCTCGACCTCTGTTGAGTTGGTTTTGTCTGAAGCCTGCTGGGCTTTTCCATCGTCAGGTTTGTCACCCTTGTCTTTACTCGTGCCTTTGGAAGATTTGGCATCTTTGTCCCTGTCTCTTATACACATCTNCTGGGCTCAGGGCACAGTCTCAGTGGAAGAGCGCTCAGACCTACCTCTGGGGGCACGTCGAAAGGCTCCACCTCGACCTCTGTTGAGTTGGTTTTGTCTGAAGCCTGCTGGGCTTTTCCATCGTCAGGTTTGTCACCCTTGTCTTTACTCGTGCCTTTGGAAGATTTGGCATCTTTGTCCTTCGGAGACAACTTGAACTCCTTGAGCGCCTTGGAGAATTTAGACTCCTGGGCCCCTCCCGAGAGGATCTCCACAGCAATCTCCACCAAGATCCTGCCCCGGAATGACACGCCTTCTCCGAAGCCTTCATTCAGTTCCTGGTAGTCATCCATCAGACTGTGGTTCCTGGGTGAGCCATACAGGTTAATCCAGGCAGGTCCAAACGTGGGCAGGAAGCCTAGAAAGAGCCCGAGCTTTAGTTGCCTGGTTATGCTTTCAAGCTGGTTACTGCTTGATGAGAGCTGTACACATTTGTTTAGAGACGCATAAAGAAAAGACAAGAGAAAATATTTACAGATATCCCATCATAGGGAGTTCGTTGGTGCCTTAGTGGTTAGGATTCTGGGCTTTTGCTGCCATGGCCCAGGTTCAGTCCCTGGCTGGGAAACTGAGATCCTGCAAGCCATGAGTCTCGGTCAAAAAAAACAAAACAAAACAGAACATCCCGGACTTCCCTGGTGATATAGTGGATAGGAATCCACCTTGCAATGCAGGGGACACTGGTTCGATCCCTGCTCTGGGAAGATTCCACATGCCACAGAACAACTAAGCCCATGCACCACAGCTATTGAGCCTGTGTGCTACAGCTACTGAAGACAATGTGCCTAGAGCCTGTGCTCAGCGCCAAGAGAAGCCACTGAGATGAGAAGCCCATGCACTGCAGCTACAGAATAGCCCCTGCTCTCCAAAACTAGAGAAAAGCCCACGCGTGGTAACCAAAATTAGAATAAAATTAAAGAAAGAACAGGCCATCACAACTGGCATTTTGCTATGTTTCTTTCTAATCTTTCTTCCATGCACATGTTTAGACTTGTAATTTCAGCAAGACTATGCTGACATGCATTTTCATTCATCAGACTTTTATGGACTCCTAACACGTGCCAGGTATCATTTTAGAGACGTAATGTAAAGCCCAATGGAGATTAGGTCAGATACAAACATGAAACAGATATTCACATCACAAATGCTATGAAGGAGCTATATCTTGTGCTCCCAGGACAAAGAACAGGCTGCGGTGGCATGGAGAGGAATCGGGCGGAGAGAGGAGGGTTCTGGGCAGAGGAGAGAGCATATGGCGTTGGAAAGGAGCTTGGAGGCAGAAGGAACTGGAAGAGAAAGCCAGTGCGGCTGGAGTCCAGAGAGGGAGCGGGTGAGAGGAGTGTGGAGAGGCGAGTGGGTCTGTCTTTATCCTAGAGATTATGGACTATTCTAGAGGAGTTTGAGGAAAGACGTGACCTACTCAGATGCGTGTTTTTAAATTCACTCTGATTGCTATGTGAAGGGCTATAAGAATGGATGTGAGTCACTGGTTCGAGGACTCCTTCATCATCAAAATTCAAGACATGGATAGCTTGGACCAGGGTGATGGTCGTGGAGACTGAGAGAAGTAAATGTTCTGAAATGTGCTCTAAACATAGAACTGAAAAGACCTGGGGATCTTAACTTCCTCTTAGCACAAGTCGTTCCCTTTCTCGATCCATAGCATCTGGGAAAATCTAAGTGCCTGTGCAAACATCTCTTTGGCAACCGAATGTTCCTTTTGTTTTCTTTTCTGCAGCATGTAAGATCTTCATTCCTGGACCAGGGATTGAACCTGGGACCCCTGCAGTGGAAGCTTAGAGTCTTAATCACTGGACCTCCAGGGAAATTCCCAGAATGTTCCATTTTGACTGGCAGTACAGGATGGTGGCCCTGAGCTTGACTTCTTGGGTTCAGATCTCAAGTCTCAGCTCTGCCATTTTCAAGCTGTGTGACCTTGGAGAAGTCTTTTAACTTTCTGATGCCTCAGTATCCTCAACTGTAAAATGGGGATGCTAATAGTACCTATCTCAGGATTATCTATTGGGATAATCTACTCTATCAGATTAAAAGAGATAATATTAAGTGCTTCACTGAAGTCTTTAGGAAATGCTCTAAAATATCAGCTGTTACTCTTAATAAGTGCACGTGTGCTAAATCCCTTCAGTCGTGTCCAACTTTTTGTGGCCCTATGGACTGTAGCCCTCCAGGCTCCTCTGTCTAAGGGATTTTCCAGGCAAGAATACTGGAGTGAGTTGCCAAAACCTCCTCCAGGAGATCTTCCTGACCTAGGAATCAATATGTATCATAATTTGCTTAACAATTCTTATTGACAAAAAGTTGCCATATGCTTTATTGTTATCAATAATTTTAATACCTGAAAGCTTCCTCTCTCCATCCCCTCACCCACTGCCCCATTCCTCCATGGACTAGAGTCTATCCTGCCTTTGAATAAATTCTAAGAAGTAGTGATATTGTGTTAAAAGAGGTAGGAAGATTCTACAACCCATGATATCTACTTTTTACTATTGCTATACATCTTCCCGAACCCAACAAAGTGATTCTGAAAAGTTGTGGGTAAAACAAATCTATATCTCGTTGAGAAATGCTATAGATGGGCCGAATGTGCTTTCTACGTAAAGCAATCTGGGGCAAACATTTCCACAACATGGAAACTTAAATGGTATATATTTATTAAGGCCTTTTTATGATGACACTCTTGTGCAGGGCACAAAAATTTGTAAAACTTGTACTCTGCATAAGCCAACCTTTTACAGTATAATGTGTATACACACACATATACACAAATACATACATTAATTAACACAAATTTTTAGTGCAGAGAAAGATTCTCTTGAGATTTAAATAAAGGGAAGGTGGGTGGGGATATTTAGAGAATTATCAGCTATTAATTTAGATTTTGCTAATACAGTAAGTCCCCTACATATGAACATGTAAGTTGCAAACTTTCAAAAAGTTGCAAATGTGTGCTAACCCTTGTATGCCAGCTGTTATACTGTACTACTGTACTTTTCAAGGCACTGTACTGTAAGATTAAAAATGTTTTATTTTTTGTGTTTGTTTTTTATGTATGTATGATGTGTATAAAAAGTATTATCAACCTATTATAGTACAGTACTGTATAGTTGATTGTGTTAGCTGGGTACTTAGGCTAACGTTTTGGACTCACCAACAAACTGGACTTATGAACACACACTTGGAATGGAACTCATTTGTATGTAGGGGAATTACTGTAAAGAGCTTTATCCAGGATGAAAACTCTTCGGACTGACTCAGTGAATTAGCCGGGACTCTCCATTCTTGCCCTGGCTGTTGGCAGTCAGCTCATGCTCTTGAGTTTCCATCAGTAGTTGAGGGAACCATATTTTTTGAACCATTTAAACACAGTAAAACCATTCTAAGCTTGTGAGCCATACATAGATATATGGTAGTTCAGATGTGGTCCATGGACCACAGTTTGACAACCTCTGGTCCAATCTAATCTTCATTTTCCAGTTAGGAAGCATAAAGTCCAGAGAAAAGGAGTGACTTCCTCAAGAACACACAGCAGTGTTCCTGGAAGACCTGGGACGGGGAACAAGGCTCATGGTTCCTAGAGTCTGGCTCTGTCCACTACCCTAAACCAACCCAAGCCACAGACCATGCAGAGATGGAAAGTGCCTAACACATCGCCTGCTCCTCTGATGAGGAGGAGCTCTAAATGAACCATTTTGAGACCCTACCTTGAAGTCAGACATGTGAGGCCTTACCCTTATCTCCATCCTGTTCATTGGAGATTTTCTTCAAGTCAATGAAGTGGGTTGCCAGCACTATATCATTCATGCTGCCTTCATCCCACACCTGGATTTTTACCCTCCGACACAATGGAGGGAACATTTCCTTGAAGACCACCTGTTCATGCCACACGGGATCGGCACAGTTCTTCTGCACCGTGGTTCGCCCCTAAACACAAAGCCAGGCGGATGTGAACCACTGAAGGAAATGAAAGAGGCCTTTGACCAATTAAAGAAAACTCTTCACACCAGCTGGAAGTATCAAGTAAGTTGCCAAATTAATGAACCTGTTTCCACGAGGCACCCATGAAAATCAGTTACATCCCATGAACATAACCAGTGTCCTGCTCTGTGCCAGACACCGTGCTGGGCATCTGGGACAAAAGGAGGGTTGTCACAGGTCCTCCCCCAGAAAGTTCTCATCTTCACACTGGGTTGAGGTGAAGCTGACACCTGTGTTATGAAGGCGTTCCGTGCATTTCCAGGAAGACAGTAGATACAATTAGATGCTGAGTTCGTGTCT
The DNA here is from genome assembly GCA_006410615.1 of Neotragus moschatus. Classification (NCBI taxonomy): domain Eukaryota; kingdom Metazoa; phylum Chordata; class Mammalia; order Artiodactyla; family Bovidae; genus Neotragus; species Neotragus moschatus. The sequence goes on along the minus strand of SJYA01001954.1, from coordinate 177,672 downwards.
TATAAAAGTAGGACCAGGGATTTCCCTGGTGGTCCAGTGGCTAAGACTCCATGCTCCTGATGCAGGGAATCTGGGTTCGATCCCTGGTCAGGGAACTAGATCCCACATGCTGCAACTGAAAGACCCTGTGTGCCACAGTGAAGATGAAAGATCTCACGTGCCTCAGTGAAGACCCAGCACAACCAAGTAAATAAATATCTTTTAAAATTACGACCTCGTACAAATCCCTTCGCCAGTCTAGACCTCAGTTTCCTCATCATACAATGGAGGTGATATCCTACATGGGGGTTATATATGTCCTATATATGCCAATGGGACCCAAGACAAAAGTAGTCCAAGGTTCACCCTGCCAGAGGGAGAAGCTGGGTAGAGACGTGTGTTAGCTGAAGCTTCTGAGTCCAGCTAATCAGGATTAAGCTCTGACCGTGTTCCCAGGCCCTGACACTTCCAATGGCTCTTGAGCAGGGAACAGCTGGACACAAGGATGTCCAGGCTTACGTATGATAAGGACAAGCTGGGTAGATTGTGGAGCAGATTGAAGGGGAGGTGGTAATTCTCTGAGACTGGCGAATGGCCAATAGCTCGGAAAAGTAGCCAGAGGNCACTTTCTCATTTAGGACAAACACAAAGCTAAGACATCTAGCATCTCGACGACTTAAAGAACAGGTGAGGGACAGCTCCTGATTCTGTCTCCTGCTGCTATTGTCATTCCTGAACAATGAGGGGCATGAAGATTTAAAACTAGAAGCTGGTAGAGCCGGGGCCCTGGCCAGCGCTGCCGTAGAGAAAGTGAGGGGCACACAGCACGCTGTCTTCCTGCCTCAGACCTTCAGCTCCTTGTAGACAGGGACTGGTGTTATTCCCCCAGAGCCTGCAGGGTATCTGGCACAAGGGAGGTGCTCAGTAGGTGTAGGCTGATTGCCTCTGTCAACACTGTACCTTCTCTTTGGAGGAGACGAGGGGACAGGAGTGATGGAAGTATTGTCATGAATCAAATCTCCTCCCAGGCCTTCCTGGTGAGAAAGTCCCTCCTGTGGTGTTTCTGCTTCAGCTTGACCATCTAGAGAAGCAAAGAAAGGGAAAAGTCTATTAAATATGCCACACTGTGGCGATCTGAGCCTCGACTCTGTGTCCAGCGCTATGCCAGTCACCACAGACACACAAGGAGACCAGAAGACAGTCCTTGACCTCATGGACCTTAACATTTTATTGGCAGAAAAGCCAGACACATGTTATGCATCTTCTGTTTCCAAAGAAAAGGGTAGAATTGTATGCCGGGTGCTGTAAGGTTATGGCTTATGAATTTAAAGATGTGCTTTCAAGTCACAACCTTGCCACATTTAGACTTTAGACAACTAATTTATTCCCTCTCTGTCTCATTAGGAAAATGTCATGTGCATAAAAATCACCTGTGAAGCTGTTAAAATGCAGATTCCGATTCGGTAGGTCCAGGGTAGGGCCCAAGACTCTGCATTTCTAAAAGCAAGGTCCCTGGTGAGACCATTCCTACTGTTCGAGGGCTAGTTTTGAGAAGCAAGGTGTCATAGCTTGAATAATGTTCCCCAAAGAGACAGATCCTGATCCGTTTTCATAAATGTAATTTTATACTGAACCTCAATATACAACACAAGTCTGTTGACACCAAGCTGTTCATGTGCCATGGGGTGGAATGCAGGGCTGTGACCTTCTCCCAGCCTCACCATCACCCTCTTCAGCAACCCCTGAAGCCATTTCTTAGAACTCTGGGCTCTATGGGAAACTGGTAAGCTTCTAAACCCCTTCCAGCTTTGATATACATTGTTTCTCTGATTTGAATTANTGCAGGGCTGTGACCTTCTCCCAGCCTCACCATCACCCTCTTCAGCAACCCCTGAAGCCATTTCTTAGAACTCTGGGCTCTATGGGAAACTGGTAAGCTTCTAAACCCCTTCCAGCTTTGATATACATTGTTTCTCTGATTTGAATTACTGAACCAACAAAATAGAACTGAGTCAGAAGACAGAATAATGGTGCCACAGGAGCTCATGGACACGGACCTCATAGATGTCCAGCAGTTAGAGGAAGGATGACTGAGCCCGTGCTGCCTGCTCTGACTCTTCTGTCACTTGGGAAACAAAAGACAAGTCCAGCCTGCAGAGACCCTGGAGTAATGCCAGTCCCCAGCTGTGCGACTTGAAGTGTGATGATAAACTTTACTGCTCCCCGTCTTGACCACAGGGCCTCAGGAATGAGGAGCCACTGTTGCAGAGTCAGGTATCCAGTGAACATTCTTAGGAACCTTACACATGCCAGAACCTGGGCTGTGTTAGANCTGTGCGACTTGAACTGTGATGATAAACTTTACTGCTCCCCGTCTTGACCACAGGGCCTCAGGAATGAGGAGCCACTGTTGCAGAGTCAGGTATCCAGTGAACATTCTTAGGAACCTTACACATGCCAGAACCTGGGCTGTGTTAGATGTGCAAGATGGAGAAATTAGCTAAACATGGACCCCTCCCTATGGGGGTTTATATGCAGGAGGGTGAGACTGACCTGGAGGTGGAAAGGCAGTCAGCTGAAGCTTCATCCATAGCCAACATTCACTCACTCACTCACTCTCTCATCCATTCATTCACTCCCTCATTCGCTCATTCACTCATTCACTCTTTCATTCATTCATTCACTCCCTCATCCATTCATTCATTCACTCCTTCAACCATTCATTCACTTCCTCATCCATTCATTCACTCCCTCATTCGCTCATTCACTCCCTCATCCATTCATTCACTCCCTCACCCATTCAGTCACTGAAATACTGTGTCCTCTCCAATCAAGTAGCCAAGCAGCATCTACTGTAACCTTCTTTAAAACAAAACAACAACAACAAAAAAAGATTACGTTTCTCTTCTGAAAACCTGCACTTAGAATATGTCTGAAGTCCGCACAGGACTCTAATTCCCTATCTACCTGACTGCCATCTCCTCCTGGCCCACCTGCTCCTCTGGTCCCCTCCAAGTTGCTTTCTGGTTGCTCACACCCATCCCTTCTAACAAGCCGCCTCCTGCTTGGAGTTTTTCTTCACAGGCTGCTCCACCTGAGTTGCTCTCCCTGCCCTGGTGGGCTCCCACTCATCCTCAATGTTGTAACTTAAATATTCCCAACCTCCCCCCAGGAAGCCCCTCTCGAACCAAACTAGAAGAAATCCCCCAATAGACTCCACTTAAGCACATGGTCTGTTTTCTTTCCAGCGCTTTTCTCCCCTGTAATGCAGTTTCCTCATCAGGGCCCCCGTGGGTAACAGATGGCCCAACCAGGACAGGATGTTCTGAGGACTTTTCACAAAAGTGTGGGTGTAGAAAAACCACAAAGGGTTGTAGAGCTATCTGGAGCTCATGGCAGCCAAGCTGCTACCACTTGGAGACCCTCCAGATGAGGAGAGAGAATGGTTACTAGAACCTGAGAAGAGAGGAGGTCGGGTCCCGTGGGCTTCCCTAGAAGGGGGGACGACCATCCTCCAGTTGAGGGGCACATCCTAACCTCCCTCTCCACCCTCCCCCAGACCTCGTGCCAAGATGCACCACTGGGGAAGCGACCTGGGTCGTGCATCCAGTGGGGTCAGCCTCCTAGGAGAGAGAACAGATGAACAAGGGTGGAGAATAGATCTGGAGGGACAAATGGAGGAGTCCCTCCAGGACTGTCATCCCTCTAAACTATCCAGTGTCACCACTGTATACCCAGAATCTGGCACAACACCCGACACTTAGAAGACATGCCATTAATATTTGCTGAATGAATGGTGATCGTGGAAGGTACCCAACAACTACTCACTGGGTAACTAATTAATGGGTACGTGCTTATGTTACAAGCTCAGTTGTGTCCCAGCTCTTTGAGACCCCATGGATTGCAGCCTGCCAGGCTCCTCTGTCCACGGGATTTTGCAGGCGAGAATACTGGAGAGGGTAACCGTTTCCTCCTCCAGGGGATCTTCTGACCCAGGGATCAGATCCACGTCTCTTATGTCTCCTCCATTGGCAGGCAGGTTCTTTACCATTGAGCCACCTGGGAACCCCTAATGATGGGTGGGTCAAGGTAACTGGTATTTTACAAAATTAAGGCAGAGCCATTACGTCTCAGAATACACAGATGTAAGAGCCATAGACTTTCAGAATCTCTGAACATTTCACCCAGAGAAGCCCTAACTTCCCCAGTCATGCCAAGAAGGAAAGACCAACTTGTACTCAGTTCCATAGACTCTGTTTTGTCAATCTGCAGAGTCAGGCCCTGGCCAGCAGGATGGAAACTATTTACTTTCCAGGAGAGGCCTGATTCCTCTTTGCCCTGTTTGCTTTGTGGGCTGAAGACTCGAATTAGAATGAGCCATGGGAGCCAGGTCCTCTGAAACACCTGTGGTCAGCTGCCCTAAATCTCCACCAGCTTATTCTTTCCCGCTGCACAGTCAGTGAGGGCTCCTCACTGGAGGCTGACCCACGGGGTAGGAAAGCCTGGGCTCTGGTGTGAGACGAACCCAGCCTCAGAAGCCAGTTTCTCCAGCTATTGGTTGTGTAACCTTGAGCAACCACTTACCCTCTCTGAACCGCTTCTAAAATGGAGGCAAAAGAATCTACATTTCAGAGTCATGAATAATGTATGTCAAGTCAAAAGCAGAAGGGGCTTATTCAATGTGTCAGAGATATTATTTTTCATAAGGTCCTTGAAGAAAGGAACTGTTTGTTTTTCAACCTTGTACCTCCAGGACTACTGCAGGGTCCTACTTAGGTTGTAATTTCAAGGACATCAGGAAGGACCCTAGAGTCTTTTCTACCCACTCCCTGATACCTTCTATTTCACCCAATAGGCAAGTACCTCTCTCGAGCTTTAAACCTTGTCTCCACTTAAAATGCGATGCCTCTCCCATCCCATCAAACGATGACTTAATCATTATTATTATTAGCACTTCAGTATGATGAGTTCCCATATTTTTCTTTAGTAACATTGGGTTTTACATGAGAGTGAGGAGTGGAGCTGGGGTTGGGGAAGGCAGAGGTAAGGCTATAGGGCACCTACAGGAGACAGCAGTGAAGGGTAAATGGTGGATCCCTCCAAGGAGACAAGGAAGGTGAAAATAAAGCAGACCAATTGGTTTAGAAACGGTCCAGAAAGCTGGCTTTGAACTGGCTGTTGTCAGGGCCACCCAGCAGAAGTCTACAGGCATCACCCTAGGCCTGTCCATGGAAAGGAGTTGATGCTCATTGATTCGATACACTTGACGGTCTCCCTGATTCAGGGCCTGGCCTCCACCGTCACGGGTCACCTTGTAACTTGGGATTTTCTGCTTTTGGAAAAGGAAGTAGCCCATTCTAAGAGGAGAATATCCGAGAGTCTGGATTTGCATCCCAGTGCNTTCCTTTTCTCATCTATCCCCTGAGTATCTTTTGGCACAGTGATAACAGTATGGCATCCACTGGTTGGCATGTTTCTCTCCGGTCATGTTAAAGTTTTCGGTTCCTAAGTGGTCATCCCTTCTTTTGAGTCAGCTTTCCTGCAAACCATTTGTATTCTGCTTTCTGCTCCTACTACAGGTGGAAGTAAGTCACTGAGGCAGAGATTCTTATCCCTGCGTGCAGCTTGGTGGGTGAGTCCCTCTGAGTCACAGTGAAGTATATGAAAATCGATCTGGATTCCACTCCATTCAGCTTCCTCCAGTCTACCTTTGCCAGCAGTAAAGGTGATATGTTGATCCCAATTTGCCACATGGGTCTATTTCTCAATGGTTTTGAACATAACAGGGAAAAAGAAAGATACAGTTATAATCTTAAGAAAACCAACAGACTGACATATAAAGATTTTGTTATAGGTGAGAATCATTCAACTCCATAATGGGTAAAGAGAGGATCTCTAAAATTCCTTTTGAGTCTCATTTTATTGGTATAATGGACATCAAAGACAGAAGGATGGGTGCTATATTAAATTACATAATTAAATTAAATCTTCCCTTTGTAGGATTCTCCGAGCCTTTAATATGCTGACCTTCATCATGACTTTCCAAAGAGAGTGATAGAGTATTCAGATTTTTCTAAATGAATTGGACCACATCTTTATCACAAAACATCTAATAATAAACAGCATCATTTGGGACACCCAGAGAAAGGAACTCTGGCAACTTGTAGTGCTCTTTTCTCTTTTGAAATTTTTATGAGATGAGAAGTTACCACGTAAGAACCTTTGGGGAGGAAGAGAACCCAGAGCATCCCTTGCTCACATTCCCTCCTTGCAGCCACCCTGCTCCAACTTTCATACAGACCTCACTCTAACTTGGCCTTTCTGGGTCCATTCTTTCTCCTTCCTGCAAACTAGTCTCCATTCTGAAGCCATCTTTGCAAACTAGAAGAGCATAGAACTTCCTTAATATGATAAAGAATACCTACCTAAATCCTAGAGTTAATATCACATCAATGATAGATATTAAAACACTTTCTCTAAGACTGATTTCAAATAGGAAAAGGAGTACGACAAAGCTGTATATTGTCACCCTGCTTATTTAACTTCTATGCAGAGTACATCATGAGAAACGCTGGACTGGAGGAAGCACAAGCTGGAATCAAGATTGCCAGGAGAAATATCACTAACCTCAATATGCAGATGACACCACCCTTATGGCAGAAAGTGAAGAGGAACTAAAGAGCCTCTTGCTGAAAGTGAAAGTGGAGAGAGGAAAAGTTGGCTTAAAGCTCAACATTCAGAAAATGAAGATCATGGCATCCGGTCCCATCACTTCATGGGAAATAGA
>SJYA01001954.1:117214-170575 GCA_006410615.1 Neotragus moschatus | reverse complement strand
ATGTATGAATGTGAGAGCTGGACTGTGAAGAAGGCTGAGTGCTGAAGAACTGATGCTTTTGAACTGTGGTGTTGGAGAAGACTCTTTTTTTTTTTTTTAATGACTCTTAATCTACTTTATTTTTTTTCCTTTTTTTTTTTTTCCGTCTCAGGTGTACATGAGTTCCCAATCTTGAACCCCCACCACCACTACCTCCCACCCCATGCACCTGGGTCATCCCTGTGCACCAGTCCCAAGCATCCTGTAGTCCTTTGGACTGCAAGGAGATCCAACCAGTCCATTCTGAAGGAATGATGCTAAAGCTGAAACTCCAGTACTTTGGCTACCTCATNCTCCCACCCCATGCACCTGGGTCATCCCTGTGCACCAGTCCCAAGCATCCTGTAGTCCTTTGGACTGCAAGGAGATCCAACCAGTCCATTCTGAAGGAATGATGCTAAAGCTGAAACTCCAGTACTTTGGCTACCTCATTCGAAGAGTCGACTCATTGGAAAAGACTGATGCTGGGAGGGATTGAGGGCAGGAGGAGAAGGGGACGACAGAGGATGAGATGGCTGGATGGCATTACTGACTCGATGGACGTGAGTCTGAGTGAACTCCTAGAGTGAACTCCTAGAGTTGGTGATGGACAGGGAGGCCTGGCGTGCTGCAATTCATGGAGTCACAAAGAGTCGGACATGACTGAGCGACTGAACTGAACTGAACTGAATTGAAGATTTTTAAGAAAGGATGCAAAGATATTTGCTGTCAAGACGTAGAGAACAGACTTGTGAACACAGCAGTGGAGGAAGAGGGTGGCATAGATTGAGAGAGCAGTGTTAAAACATATACACTACCGTATACAAAATAGCCAGCCAGTGAGAAGTTTCTGTACAACACAGGGAGCTCAACTCTGTGCACTGTGATAATGTAGAGGGGTGGGATGGGGTGGGATGGGAGGGAGGTTCAATAGGAAGGGGACATCTGTATACTTATGGCTAACTCACGTTGTATGGCAGAAATCAACACACCTTTTTAAGGCAATTATCCTCCAATTAAAAAAAAAAAAAGATGTTTGCTATCAGCCCTTCTATCATACACTGTACTTGACACCCTTGCTTAACAGTTCAATAAAGTTTGATTCATTGAATTAATAAGTGGAGAAATCCCTTGAAGTCCAGTGGTTAGGACTCCTTGCTTTCAAGGCTGAGGGCCTGGGCAGAGAACTAAGATCCCACAAACCACATAGCCAGTCAAAAAATAAATAGATAAAGTTTGATTCATTGAATTAATAAATGAGTTCAGTAGGTCATCTAGAAACAAGGTCAATTTTTTAAAAATCTATTATACATTCCTATATCAATAACAAGGGGATTCTCTTATAGCTCAGTTGATAAAGAATCTGCCTGCAATGCAGGAGACCTGGGTTTGATTCCTGCATGGGAAAGATCCCCTGGAGAAGGAAACAGCAACCCACTCCAGTATTCTTGCCTAGAAAATCCCATGGACAGAGGAGTCTGGAGGGTTACAGTTCATGGAGTCGCTAGAGTTGGACACAACTTAGCAAGTAAACCACCACCACCACCATACCAACAACAAAGTATTAACTAAAATTATAAATAAGAGATATCATAAGAGCATCAAAAAATTTAAAAACCCGGGAATAAACCTAAGAAATATGAGCAAGATTTCTATACCAGAAATTACAAAATAAGATCAGTGAAGGGATACTCCATGCTCATAGATGTAAAAATGCAATATTGGAAAGATGTAAAACCTCCCTAACTTAATAGAGATTACTATTTACTCTATCCACTTGTGAAATTTTTCAAGCCATATATTTATAATCTGTGTGTGTATTTTACGTGTATACATCAAGCGTCAGGAAGATCATCTGGTGAAGGAAATGAAAACCCACTCCAGTACTCTTGCCTGGAAAATCCCATGGACAGAGGGTCCTAGTGGGCTACAGTTCATAGGACTGCACAGTTGGACACAACTTAGCAGCTAAAGAACAATCTGCTTCAACAAAATGCTTCACTTTTTAAAAACATAGATTTTGGGATCCAAAGTCTTGGCTTTGATTATCAGCTCAGCCACCTGCTAATTATTGAAACTTGAGCAAATCTTTAAGCTTTCTGCACCTGAATTTCTTTTTCTTTTTAGATCCTTTTTTTTTTTTTTTTTTGATGTGGACCATTTTTAAAGTCTTTATTGAACTTGTTACAACATTGCTTCTGTTTTTTATTTGTTTGTCTTGGTTTTGGGGGCCTGAGGCAGGTGGGGTCTTGGCTCCCCAGCCAGGGATCAAACACACATCCCTTGCACTGGAAGGTGAGGTGTTAACCCCTGGACCGCCAGGGAAGTCTCTGCACCTGTTTCTTCTTCTATAAATTAGAGGATAAGTTATGCTTATCTTAGATAGCTGTCATGAAGATCAAATGATATAAAACATACAACATTCTATTTGTAAACACTGAAGTGCTAATATTGTATGGCTATTGCTGTTTAGTGGCTAAATTGTGTCTGACTCTTTGCAGTCCTATAGACTGTAACCCACCAGTCTCCTTTGTCCCTGAGATTTCCCAGACAAGAATACTGGAGAGGGTTGCCATCTCCTTCTCCAGGGGATCTTCCCGACCCAGGGGTAGAACCCACATCTCCTACACTGGCAGGAAAATTCTTTACCACTGAATCACCAGGGAAGCCCACCATATCCTGAACATGTTAATTAAAAGAAAAATCTGGATTGATGTTCTATGAATGTCCCTTAGGGCTCTCCACATTATAGGCTCAGCGCATTAATCCAGTATTGGACTTCCCATACTCTGTTCTCCAATCCAGTGGACAGCTCCTCCTAAACTCATCACACGCTTCTGACCATGAACCTGATCTCACTCCAGGGCCTCCACTGAAGGTAACTTCTCCCATCTCTACTGTCAACACCCACATCTTTCTTCCAGGAAAGGTCGGCTACCTCCTTTTATGAGAACAGTTCTGAATTTTGTGAGGAGGAATTAAGTCACTCTTTCCTCTGGATTCCACTCACCCTTTGTCCTTATTTCTATAACATGAAATCATTTATTATAGAGATTATAAGAGTTACTTGAAACTATCATTCTCTTTTGTTAGAAGCTGAACTTTTGAAGGCAGCAACCATGCCTATTTTGTGTCTGTACCTCCATAATGCCTGGCATAGGCTCAGTGACTGTAGGACACACAGACAGATAGATGGCAGACAGAGCACACACAGAGAAAGAGCCACAGGAATTCACTGGAAGCTTTCTGTCTCTATTTAAAAATGTAAAGTATCAGGGGCTTCCCTGGTGGTCCAGTGGTTAAGAATCCACCTTGCAATGCAAGGGACACTAGCTCTTCCCTGATCTGGGAAGATCCCACATGCCACAGAGCAGCTAAGCCCGTGCACCACAACTACGGAGTCCACACCCTAGAGCTCCACAAGAGAAGTCACCTCGATGAGAAGCCCCTGTACCGCAATGAAGAGTAGCCCCTGCTTGTCACAGCTAGAGAAAGCCTGTGTGCAGCAACAAAGACCCATCCCAACCACAAAAATTAAAAATATGTTTTTTAAAATGTATCATATCAGACAGAAAAGAGTTAAGACCATAATCAGAGCAGAGCATAATCAGAGAAGAGAACAATCTCAAAGGTCAGTGCTAAGCCTTATCCTAATACTCACCTTGGAGCTGGGGATAAAGAGGAAATTACTCATGCTGGTACCTGATAAACCATTTGTTCTCTGTTAAATGGTGCATCACCCCTGGCTGTCACCCAGCCTTGGTCTTCATCCATTTCTTAAAATCACTCCCTTTTTCAACACATCTATTTTTTTCTCTCTCTTTATCATGCCTGAATAGTTTTTATCAGTTGGTCCTTTCTCTACAACCAGTCCCTTGGGAGTGATTGAAGGTGATTGAACAAAAGGTCATGGATTTTGTTTGTGGCCTAGGCCCTGTGGTAGGCACTGGTGTACAAAGATAAATCCAACAGGGTCCTTAGCCTTAGAGTTACTGAAGTGTGGCTGGAACTGCAGATCCAGGGGGTTCATGATGAAGATGACTGAATCTAGATTGTTGACCAACGCCCAATACCAAGACTAGAAAGTCATGAGGAAGGCCAGTGCTGGCCCAGGATGTGGCTGAAGCTGGAAGCCCGTCCCAGTTTAGCGGCCATGGTCTGTAATGGGTAAGCATCCAAATACAAACCAGAGTGTTACAGTCTCAGGAAGTCCTGGGACATCCTTTATCACAGAAGGATTCCTTTTCAGTAGAAATACAGTAGAGAGTGATGGGAGCAAAATCTGTGACTGTAAGTAAACTTATCTCTTTGCTTAATATTTAAAAACAGACTTCCCTGGTGGCAGTGGATAAGAATCCTCCCGCCAACACAGGAGACGTGGGTTTGATCCCAGGTCTGGGAGGATTTCACATTGCCGTGGAGCCACTGAGCCTGACCATCACAGCTACTGAGCCTGTGCTCTAAAGCTGCAATTGCTGAGCCCCTGTTCCACAAGTACTGAAGCCCACGCACCTAATACCTGTGCTCTGCAACAAGAGAAGCCGCTGCAGTAAGAAGCCTGTGCACTGCAGCTAGAGGGTAGGTCCTGATCTCTGCAACTAGAGAAAGTCTGCATGCAGCAATGAAGAACTGTTGTAGCCATAAATAAGTAAATAAAGCAGTGTGTACATATCAAAAACATTTTTTTTAAGGTACAAAAATATTTAAAAGCAAAACTGTGCTTTATGCTCCCAGGGAAACAAGAGTAGGAAGGCTTGTCTCTACCAAAGACAAATTGACCACTCTTCAAACCTACTAAACCAATGACTTTGAATGATAAAAGACGATGTGACTTATTCGTAACCTATAAAGAAAGCTGAGCACAGAAGAATTGATGCTTTTGAACTGTGGTGTTGGAGAAGACTCTTGAGAGTCCTTTGAGCTGCAAGGAGATCCAACCAGTCCATCCTAAAGGAGATCAGTTCTGGATGTTCATTGGAAGGACTGATGATGAAGCTGAAACTCCAATATTTTGGCCACCTAATGGGGAGAGCTGACATTTGAAAAGACCCTGATGCTGAGAAAGATTGAGAACAGGAGGAGAAGGGGACAACAGAGGATGAGATGGTTGGATGGCATCACCGAATCAATGGATATGAGTTTGGGTAAACTCTGGAGTTGGTGATGGACAGGGAGGCCTGGCGTGCTGCAGTTCATGGGGTCGGAATGAGTCAGATATGATTGAGCAACTGAGCTGAGCTGAACTGAAGCTGGTAAAGCCAGTCATTCCCTTACGAATTGCTTATATGTATGTCCGTCCTCCCCATTAGGCAAGATTGGGGCACACGTGTGCTTTGCATATACTAGGTCCTCAAGAGGTATTTGTTTGATAAAACATTTAATAAATAAGAGTTTCAGCTGACAAGCCAACCCTAGCCTCAAAGACTACAGTGATGAGGAGTTTACTACTTCACAAATTGATGACTACAAATACTTCCAAAACATACAAGGGGGAGACAAAATTTATATGCATTTTTCCAAGACAGAATAGTTCAGAGTGACTTATAACAGGACTATGCAGTTTCAATCAGGAAGAGATGAAATAATAAAGCCATTTTCACTTCTATCTTTGGACAGAATGACTACAGTAAAGATGCTCAATGAAAGGAGGGATTGGAAAAAGAATTCTAGATATTTGGTGGGAGAGGTTATCAATGATCTCAAGCCAGGGTGTCTACCCAGGGGGTCAAGGTAGCAGGAAGTAAGGAAAGATCAAGATGGCCCAATCTGCCATCTTCCCTCCACCCCTTCAATCTGAGGGGCTTTATGGTCACCTGTTTTCTGTGTTAAGGAGTTCAAGGAATGCATAAATAAACTTTTCAAGTTTGAAAATTGCTCTTCAAGACTAGCCTAATTATTCAACAAACAGGGAAACTAAGACCCAGGAAAAAAAGCTAAGACCTAGGAACCAGATCAAGGTCATATTTGCTTATTGAAATTTCTGGGGCTTCTGGGTACCCATTTATTCCCATATTTACCCCCCAGGAATGCTGAGACTTCAGCAAGTGTGGACTTCCACAGCCCTTCCTCTCCAAACACAGGTGGGGCAAAAGCTGATAAGAGACCACACCTGCATTAGGTAGGTGACTAAGGAAGGAGAACGTCCTGCACAGCACGGGGGCTCTACTCAGCGCTCCTGGGGACCTGATCGGGAAGGAAGCCCAATAAAGAGGGGATGTATGTGTACGGAGAGCTGATTCACTCCGCTGCACAGCAGAAACTAAGACGACATTGTAAAGCAACTATACTCCAATAAAAACTAACTTAAAATAAATAGATGAAAAAAATGGCCTTTATTCTTCCACAGAGCTCTCCTTCAGAACTCCTGTGCATTACAGGAAATATTCCAAGGGGCCAATTATGATAACCTAACCACTTTCCTCTGTCTACTTAAAAAAGTCAAATGAAAAGAATTTCACAACTGATAAAAGCAAAAGCAAATCAAGGCTGAAAATGAAAGGCTACGGTACTTCAGATATGACCTCCATAGGATCCCATCTCCTTTACACGCTTGAATTCTTTAATGGCTTCTGCAACCATGAATGAGGTGGGAAAATCTACTTCACTCAAGCTGATGAGTTCGCAAAGTAAGGACTTTAATTACAGCAGTCGAGTGAAGCTCTCTTGTCAGTTAAAACTTGAAATATAGTGAGGCAAGTCAATGCAATGACTCACAAACAGCTTCCAGTCAGCCAAACCCCGAACAGATCACAGAGGGAAAAAAATCCCCACCAGAAATTCACTGCTTCTGTTTTCACTGATATCCTGCATAGAAGGAAATGAACCTGAAGGGTCATCTATCAACTCATGCAACCAGACATAACACTGAAGGCATTTTGGAGAGGTTTTGAAGAACAGCTCGTCTCGAGGGAGTCTTGTGTGTGAGATTTACAGGGTCTCAGGAACAACAGAACGCCATCAACTGTCTCTCCGGCACTCAGCCAAGACGTTCTTGAAGGCTCTGCTGGGTTTCCTTTGAAATTACTTTTGCAAAAGCTGAAGTTTGAGCTTCTTGGCTGGGAAGGAAAAAAACCCTCTCCAGGAGTAACTGTCCTTAGGGTTTCAGCCTCAGTTCAGACTCCCAAACTGGCAGGGGCATCCCAGTCCTGTCCCTCCCAGGCTCCACCTGGAAACACTAATAGAAGAGGTCTAAACACTAATAGAAGAGGTCTAAAGCTATATTGAGTCCTTGACCCCAGACTCAAGACTCTCAATAAAGATTTTTCCATATAAACAATGATGGAAAACTCATTTACTTCCAATCCTCTCTAGGAGCGATATTAGAAGTGGAGAAGATTATATTGAACTCAAATGCGCTCGCTCAGTTGCTAAGTTGTGTCTGTTTGTGACCTCATGGACTGTAACCCGCCAGGCTCTTCTGTCTATGGGATTTCCCAGGCAAGAATACTGGAGTTGGTTACCACTTCCCACTCCAGGGGATCTTCCCAACCCAGGGATCATTGCATTGGCAGGTGAGTTCTTTAACACTGAGCTACCAGGGAAGCCTCTACTTACTCCTGCTTAAAATCCCAGTTTACACAGTAATGAATATCACAAGCATAAAACAAAGTTGTGGTGGAGCCCAGACCTGAGGAAGGGACTCTGAGTCCTACCTGGACCACACTCTTCCCTCCTCCAAGCACTTTGTCACATGTGGGACCCTAACAGAAGCTCTGTGAGGGGACAGAGCATGGCAGTCTTTCCATAGCATCCTGGGAAGAACACAGGCTCATATCTAACCTTGGCCTCTGCTTTATAATCCATGCAACCTGAAGCAAATGACACAACTCCTCTATGCCTCCATTTCCTCATCTGTAAAACAGATATTAAAAAATATCTACTTCACAAAGTAACAAGGATTGAGTTTATATATGAAAAGCCCTTAGATCAGCTCCTGGCAAATAAAAGAAAATAGCCACTATGATTCTTAATTCAAGAAAATTGAGGCTCAGAGAGGTTAGGCAACTCGCTCAAAGTCACCCAGCTACAAACTGGCCAAGCTGGGGACAGAGTTGAGTCTCCCACAGCCAACTGAATGCTTTTCCTTCTAGAACATGCTGGGATTAAACAGTTATCCATTGTACAGTGTTTAATTTCCTCAATAGAGTCATCCATTTCATTATTGACTGTCATTATTCAAAGTGCTCTGGGGAAATCTTAATAGCTGCTGTTCATTAAGCTTGTGAAAGACTGAAGGCAGCAGGAGAAGGGGACAACAGAGGATGAGATGTTGGTTGACATCACCAACTCGATGGTCATGAGTTTCAGCAAGTTCCAGGAGTTGGTGATGAACCAGGAAGCCTAGCATGTCGCAGTCCATGGGGTCGCAAAGAGTCGGACATGACTGAGCAACTGAACTGAACGGATTAAGCTTGTAGGATGAGTCAGACATTGACTTAAGGTCCCACGTACAGTTTTTTCATTTAGTTGTACCAATAACCATCTGACAGCAGTGTTCAATCCCATTTACAAATGTGAAAACTAAAGTGTAAGAGGTTAAGTAACCTGCCTAAGATCCCACAGCTCTAAGCTGCAACCAAGCTCCATCAAACCTCCACTCTATACCCCCTCCCAAATACCAATTAGAGCCACAGGTTTAATAAGAGTGCAATCCTCCCTTCCCAGGTGCTAAACACCATAGCTCAGAGAGGTGTGGAAACTTGCCTACAGCCACCCAGTATCCATTGCTGAAGCCCAGTCACTTTGCACTCTGAGACCTCACCTATCTTGACTCAGGTCTCTAAGCACAAACAGAGGAGCCACATCCCAGAGGGCTCCCAACAGCCCAGACTGCAACTGAGTCCTGCTCAGTCATAAGAAAAAGAGCAACCGGTCTCACCTTGACCACTGAGGTCTTCTGATCGTGCCCGGAAGTACTTGCTCACTATCTTCTTGGACTCAATGCAAGGCCAGAGGCATAGTGTCCAGAACTGATCTTGGGAGGAGAAAGGCTCCCCTCTAGCATGGAGTGGGTCACTAGACTGCCTCTGGAGGGGCGGGCATCTCCCTGGAAATGCCCTTTCTGCTGTGTCCACCTGGTAACTCCCTATCTGAAACCCAGTGCCTGCTACTTGGCTTGGCTGCCAGAGCCCAAGACGCTGATCCACAAACACAGCAGCTCAGAGCAGATCCTGAGGGGAGGGGCCACTAGCTTTATTCCAAGTCAGGTAGCCACAGGGGGATCGAGGCTTAAAGAAACCCCAGCTCCAGACAGTGCCAATGCCCTGGATACTTTCCCGCCACCATCCAGCCATCCAAGTTGGGGTTTTAGTCATTTTCACCATCCTCTACTCCTTTGTAATATGTTTTTTCACTTTCAGTTCAGTTCAGTTGCTCAGTCGTGTTCGACTCTTTGCGACCCCATGGGCGGCAGCATGCCAGGCCTCCCTGTCCATCACCAACTCCTGGAGCTTGCTCAGACTCATGTCCATCGAGTCAGTGATGCCATCCAACCATCTCATCCTCTGTTGCTCCCTTCTTCCACATACTACCACACATACTCCCACAAGGAAAGTGTTTTCACTTTACTTGAAGCCAGTTCTAGATACTTTAACAAGTATTATCCTATTTAAGTCCCACAACAGCCCTCAGAGGTAGGTACAGTTTTTGTACCCAATTTATGAATGGTGAAACTGAGTCACAGAGGGGCTGGTAAGTGCTGGGGTTTGAACCAAGGCCACCTGCCCTGAATATTCATCGGAAGGACTGACACTGAAGCTGAAGTTCCAGTACTTTGGCCACCTGACGCGAAGAGCCGACTCATTGGAAAAGACCCAGATGCTGGGAAAGATTGAGGGCAGGAGGAGAAGGGGGGACGACAGAGGATGAGACGGTTGGATGGCATCACTGACACTGACTCAATGGACTTGGATTTGAGCAAACTCCAGGAGATGGTGAAGGACATGGAAGGCTGGCAGGCTACAGCCCGTGGGGTCACAAAGATTCAGACACAGCTTAGTGACTGAACACCACCACCACCTACCCTCAGAGCCTGTGCTCTCAGGCTCTCCAGCCTGCTGTCTCCTCTCTGGCATTTCATTGGAACTTGTAGTATGATGTTATTTCAAGAAGTCAAGTTTAGAAAGGAGAAAAATAAATAAAAAGAAGGCATTTGAGTGGGTCAAATGTCTCAGAAGTCAGGGCCTGTAGTGGGCTGAATGGTGGCACCCCAAAAGATTTATGTACATTCTGAAAACTGTGAATGTGCCCTTATTTGAAAAAAAAAAAAAAAGAGGACTCTTTGAAGATGTAATTAAGTTCTAGATTATCCCCGTGCTGTGCTGTGCTAAGTCTCTTCAGTCGTGTCTGACTCTTTGGGACCATATGGACCATAGCCCACCAAGCTCCTCTGTCCATGGGATTCTCCAGGCAAGAATATTGGGGTGGGTTGCCATGCCCTTCTCCAAGGGATCTTCCTGACCCAGGGAGTGCATCTCCTGCACTGGCAGACGGGTTCTTTACCACTAGTGTCACCAGAGAGTGGGGACTAAATCCAATGATAAGTGGCCTTACAAGAAACAGAAAAGGAGAAGACACACCAAGAAGGCCACGTGAAGACGGAGAGATTGGAGTGATGTGGCCACCAGCCAAGGAACACCTAGAGATACCAGAAGCTGGAAGAGGAAGGATTCTCTCCCAGAGCCTTCAGAGGGATCATGGTCCTCTCAGCACCTTGAAGAGGATACTTTTCTGTTGATCTAAGCCTCCCAGTCTGTGGTCATTTGTATGTCAACCTCAAGGAACTGACCCAGTACCCTTTACATCCTCTGGCACTTTCCAAAAAAAATTTTATTTATTTGGGTTGTACTGGGTCTTAGTTGTAGTATGTGGGATCTAGTTTCCTGATCAGAGATGGAACCCGTGCCCCCTGTTTTGGGAGCTCAGAGTCTTACCCACTGGGAAGTCCCCTCTTGCACTTCTTGATGGTGCCACAGGAAAGGAGAAAAAAGTTGGGTTCTTTCTACTGATCCCTCATGGGAAAGGCTAGGAGGCTGATGCCTATGGACCAGGCAGTGATGTAAGAGTTTCTAAGAGACAGGACAGGAAGACACGGGATAGGGAAAAGGTTTTGCAAGTGAGTACTGAGCCGATTACATAGTAACTCACAAAGCAACCTCATTCAAGAGCCCCAGCTGAGCCTTCACTGTCCCCAAAGAAGTGGTCTGTGGCTCAGGGGTTCACAGATGGGGAACATGTTTCCTGATGCACGCCTTCTTCCCTTTTTGGTCATTGTGAACTTAACCCCAATCAGAAGCAAATATGTCAGAGATCCCTGAGCCCCAACCTCAGGTGTTATAGATGGGGAAAGTGATGACTCAAAGGGTGATGTGGTCTGAGGTCACATAGCCAGTCATGGAACCATCAGAGCTGGAACCTCGCCTCCTGATCCCTGATCCTTTCAAGGGAGCAAAACCTCCTCCCCTTGTCTGATCTGTTCTTCACAAAAGAAGATCTGTAGCAGCTCTTACCTGAGCTCAATAATCCCAGGGGCCCTCAAGGGTTCCTTAGCTAAAACTCACATTTCTCCTCCTAGAATTTAAGTGTATTCCTCCTTATTTGCAGAAGGACAGTCTTGCCATGCAGCTGTTGTGTCTGACTCAGATACAAGTACACATCATAACAACAGAAGTCAGCTGGCTACACAGTCATAAAGGTTTGTTGATTGTTCATCACAGGGAAAAACCCAGAGCTTTATTTCTCTGCTTTATCTCTGCTGCTTTCTCTGTCTGCTCTGACCACCTTCCTTTGTCAACTTGACTGGAACATGGCCCTCCCTCAGGGTCTCTGCACATGGACTTCTCTGTGCCTGGAATCCATATGCCCTCACACACCTTTTCACCCTATTGACTCCATCCTGCCCTTTAGAAGGATGTCACTTAACACCCAGATACTCCTGCCTCTCCTCCTCCTCAGCAGATCCTCGTGTTTCTCATGCTTTTTCTTTTCAACACTTATCATAGTTTGTCATTTTATTTTTACATAATTTTTTTCACCAGCATCACTTAGACCAAAAGTTCCATTAAGGTAGAAACTCTCTCTAGTTGATTCCTGCACCCAGGACATCTAATTCATTCATTAGTTCATTCAACAAACATTGGAATGTTGAAAATGCTGAGCTGGTGCAAAGCAATGCAGAAAGAAGGAACAGACAAAACTGTGAGTTCTCAGGAAATAGAACCAAACAGATGAGTTATAGTCAGTTCCTTAAGAAATTACCCAGTCACACTTCACCCCCACTATCCACTTCCTTCATTCCTGTGCTTGCCCCTTAAATATTTTAGCCCCAACAGATTCTTCTTCAAAAAGGGGAAGGGATGAATTGGTAAAACTCAAAGAGTTCAATAATGTAACGGATAGACAACTCTAGGAAATGAACTTCAGAGGAGTGATGCTGTAAAGTTATCTAAAAAGAAGATTGGGAATTGTCTTAATTCAGTTGGCTGCCTTTTGAAATTCTCAAAAGAAAGGCTATATTGGAAAACAAGAAGGTTACAAAACTCTCCTCCAGCCTTCCCCACTCTGGGAAGAATAATGCCCTTTGCACGAAGCTGCTACATCAATTCCAAATCCAAGTGCAGATCATATCAACAGACATCATCCTCCACCCTCCCCCATGCTTTGCCTCCTGCCATGTGGCCTTCTGCCAGAGGGAATAAATTTCAGTGTCTACAGTCATTATCCCACATACCATCTCAGTCATGGAGTGTTTCCTTGGAGAACTCTCAAAAGTTGTTATCGTGATTCAGCAAACATTTACTCCTTATCTATTAGACGCCCAGCACTGCAGTGGGCCTATGGGAAATACAGAGCGATCTGGGAAAGACAATGCGTTGTGGTCAAGGAGCACAATGGCTTTTTAACAGCTAATACATTTGAAAAGTCTTCGATTACTCACTTCGTCGTAATATTATTTTCTACTTCTAGAGTGCCTCATCGATTATAGAGAACTTTTACATACAGCATGTGTCACAGTTGTGTGACATAGAAAGGTTTCCCTCTTCATTGATAGATTAACCATTTAGTTTCTGAGCCTGGAATGACTTACTCAAGTTTGCACAGTTAAAAATGGCCAAAACTGGAAACCATGGTAGTCACGAAAAAGTGCCACTCAGGTCTCTGGCTGCACGAAGCACAGCTCACTGACATTCCTAGCTCCTGTACCTCTGATTCACCGCTGGGTCAGTGAGATCATGCTACCCAGCAAAAGACTGAGCACTGCAAGTGAGCTAGTCCTATAAAACATGGTACTCTTCTAATAGATGACTTGAGTCACAAGAGTCCCTATTGGCCTGGAGGAAAAATTTTTTGGAAGATTCTTCCTATCCAATTCCCCTTCCTTTCTGCTCTTCATCACAGGAGTCAGGTTTGCATCGTAGTCTGAAAACTCTCTGCCTTCTGGTACTCCTTCCTCTTTACCCCTCCCATGCGCCAGTGCTAAGTTGCTTCCAGTCGAGTCCTGCTCTTTGCAAGCCAGGGACTGTAGGCTGCCAGGCTCCTCTGTCCATGGGATTCTTCAGGCAAGAATACTGGAGTGGGTTGCCATGCCCTCCTCCAGGGGATCTTCTTGATCCAGGGATCAAACCTGTGTCTCTTATGTCTCCTGCATTGGCAGGCATGTTCTTTGCCACTAGCGCCACCTGGGAAGCTCTATCTTTCCCATAAATTTCCCAAATAAATGGGGCTTTTTGGACACACCAAGTGACATGCAGGATCTTAGTTCCCTGACCAGGGCTTGAACACCAGACCCCTGCAGTGGAAGCTCAGAGTCCTAACCACTGAACCACCAGAGAATTCCCTCTCCAAATAAATTTTGATCACACCAATGCCATCTTGGAATCTGCTCTTTGGAGGACCCACTCTAACAGACTCTAAATCTAGATCTTATCATTCAGAACTGGACCTTCCACAAATAAAGAGATTTCATTTTGAAATACATTTGGAAAATTCTGGAGTGGCCCATTTTACAAGACTTGGATTCAAAATTAATACACTTAGATGAAATAAGACTCCTCAAAACAACAAAAGAACCACAGGGTAGCTCTCAATTTGATTTGACAGCAAAACATTTTAAGTCAGTTTCCCGGAATTGGTGACTGAAATATTGGAACTCAAATCACAGTTTGAGAAATCCTTCTAATAAGTAGGGACCCTCCAACAAATGGACACCTATTGCCTTCTCCGTCAGCATTATTCAGTTCAGTTCAGTCACTCAGTCTTGTCTGCCTCTTTGCAACCCTGTGAACCACAGCACGCCAGGCCTCCTTGTCCATCACCAACTCCTGGAGTCCACCCAAACCCACATCCATTGAGTTGGTGATGCCATCCAACCATCTCATCCTCTGTTGTCCCCTTCTCCTCCTGCCCTCAATCTTTCCCAGCATCAGTATCTTTTCCAACGAGTCAGCTCTTTGCATCAGGTGGCCAAAGTATTGGAGTTTCAGCTTCAACATCAGTCCTTCCAATGAACACCCAGGACTGATCTCCATTAGGATGGACTGGTTGGATCTCCCTGCAGTCCAAAGGACTCTCAAGAGTCTTCTCCAACACCACAGTTCAAAAACATCAATTCTTCTGCTACTTTATAGTCCAACTCTCACCTCCATACATGACTACTGGAAAAATCATAGCCTTGACTAGACAGACCTTTGTTGGCAAAGTAATGTCTCTGCTTTTCAATATGCTGTCTAGGTTGGTCATAACTTTCCTTCCAAGGAGTAAACATCTTTTAATTTCATGGCTGCAATCAGCATTATTAAAAAGCCTCAAAATGATGGTTTGATATTCACTTTTTTTGCTGTGCCCAAATGGATGACAAAAAGTGGGAGGAAAAAGCAAGGGACCCAGGAAAACCTCAAGCAATGTAATCTTCCCTGGAAGAGTAGGAAATTCATTATCCTTTATATTAAAGCTTTGCTCCTATGTTTAGCAAATGATGTGATTTTGATTTCTTAAAATAGGTGTCATCTTTAAGAGATGGGTGAACTGAGTAAAATAAGAAACATAAGCAGTGGATTCTTTTTTTATAACTTTCTTTTTTCTTTTTAAAATTAGAATATAATTGCTTTGCAATGTTGTGTTAGTTTCTGCTGTACAAAGAAGTGAATCATCTGTATGTGTACATATATCTCCTCCCTGTTGAGCCTCCATCCCACCCCACCCTCCAGCATCCCACCCCTCTAGGTCATCACAGAGCACAGCCGTGAGCTCCCTGTGCTGGCGGCAGCTTCCCACTAGCTATTTACTCACAGTAGTGCAAATACGTCAATGCCACTCTCCCGATTTGTCCCACCCTCCCCTTCCTCAACTGTGTCCACATGTTAGTTCTGCCTATGCATGTCTCTGTTTCTACACTGGAAATCAATATATTTGTNAATACATTTGGAAAATTCTGGAGTGGCCCATTTTACAAGACTTGGATTCAAAATTAATACACTTAGATGAAATAAGACTCCTCAAAACAACAAAAGAACCACAGGGTAGCTCTCAATTTGATTTGACAGCAAAACATTTTAAGTCAGTTTCCCGGAATTGGTGACTGAAATATTGGAACTCAAATCACAGTTTGAGAAATCCTTCTAATAAGTAGGGACCCTCCAACAAATGGACACCTATTGCCTTCTCCGTCAGCATTATTCAGTTCAGTTCAGTCATTCAGTCTTGTCTGCCTCTTTGCAACCCTGTGAACCACAGCACGCCAGGCCTCCTTGTCCATCACCAACTCCTGGAGTCCACCCAAACCCACATCCATTGAGTTGGTGATGCCATCCAACCATCTCATCCTCTGTTGTCCCCTTCTCCTCCTGCCCTCAATCTTTCCCAGCATCAGTATCTTTTCCAACGAGTCAGCTCTTTGCATCAG
This sequence comes from Neotragus moschatus, assembly GCA_006410615.1. Classification (NCBI taxonomy): domain Eukaryota; kingdom Metazoa; phylum Chordata; class Mammalia; order Artiodactyla; family Bovidae; genus Neotragus; species Neotragus moschatus. The sequence continues at coordinate 154,659 of SJYA01001954.1, read as the reverse complement.
GTGGCCAAAGTATTGGAGTTTCAGCTTCAACATCAGTCCTTCCAATGAACACCCAGGACTGATCTCCATTAGGATGGACTGGTTGGATCTCCCTGCAGTCCAAAGGACTCTCAAGAGTCTTCTCCAACACCACAGTTCAAAAACATCAATTCTTCTGCTACTTTATAGTCCAACTCTCACCTCCATACATGACTACTGGAAAAATCATAGCCTTGACTAGACAGACCTTTGTTGGCAAAGTAATGTCTCTGCTTTTCAATATGCTGTCTAGGTTGGTCATAACTTTCCTTCCAAGGAGTAAACATCTTTTAATTTCATGGCTGCAATCAGCATTATTAAAAAGCCTCAAAATGATGGTTTGATATTCACTTTTTTTGCTGTGCCCAAATGGATGACAAAAAGTGGGAGGAAAAAGCAAGGGACCCAGGAAAACCTCAAGCAATGTAATCTTCCCTGGAAGAGTAGGAAATTCATTATCCTTTATATTAAAGCTTTGCTCCTATGTTTAGCAAATGATGTGATTTTGATTTCTTAAAATAGGTGTCATCTTTAAGAGATGGGTGAACTGAGTAAAATAAGAAACATAAGCAGTGGATTCTTTTTTTATAACTTTCTTTTTTCTTTTTAAAATTAGAATATAATTGCTTTGCAATGTTGTGTTAGTTTCTGCTGTACAAAGAAGTGAATCATCTGTATGTGTACATATATCTCCTCCCTGTTGAGCCTCCATCCCACCCCACCCTCCAGCATCCCACCCCTCTAGGTCATCACAGAGCACAGCCGTGAGCTCCCTGTGCTGGCGGCAGCTTCCCACTAGCTATTTACTCACAGTAGTGCAAATACGTCAATGCCACTCTCCCGATTTGTCCCACCCTCCCCTTCCTCAACTGTGTCCACATGTTAGTTCTGCCTATGCATGTCTCTGTTTCTACACTGGAAATCAATATATTTGTACCATTTTTCTAGATTCCACATATATGTGTTAATATGCAATTCTAAACTATCTATAGATCTTAATACTGGACCTATTACTGTGGGTATTACCCTGTTGTTTTAATTGATATCAAATGTTCCCACTCAGTGTTGAAAGTCGGTAATTGTACCTCAACTCCCTTGTGGCTCAGCTGGTAAAGAATCTGCCTGCAATGCGGGAGACCTGGGTTTGATCCCTGGGTTGGGAAGATCCCCTGGAGAAGGGAAAGGCTACCCGCTCCAGTATTCTGGCCTGAAGAATTCCAAGGACTGTATAGCCCATGGGGTCACAAAGAGTCAGATATGACTGAGAGACTTTCACTTCACCCCTTCACGATTCAGCAACTGAATGAAAAGGAAATAAATCCTCTGTTACAAATTCTGCTACAGTTTTTCTGTAAACTTCCTGGAGATGCAGCCACTCAGTACACTGGAAGCTTAGTAGGAAAAGATATTGATTTCTGTGTACCAAGCAGGTGTTCCCTGAGTAAACAGTTAGGTGAGAGTCATCCAAAAGGGCACATTAGAGTCACTGAGGGACAAGAGAGCTAACGTGAGTCTACGTGGGATTCCGTCTTCTTGAATTCTACGAGTGTTCCTTCTTCTCCCTTCTTGAGATGTACAGTAATGAAAAGAAAATGTTCTTAGCAAGACAGAAAGGGGAAACCAACTAACTACTTTTGATTACCTGTCACTGAAATAGGAAACCAAAACACAATTTTGAAACCTATGAGTCAACAGAAGTCACCAGGTGGAGGAATATAGGGAAATTAGCTCAGGGTAGCAGGAATCAGTTGAAGCAGAGAGGGAGTAGATGAGTCTACAAAGTGAAGGAGCAAGAAAGAACCAGAGGAAACCTCCTAATGTCCAGGGGTTGATGGGAACCCTGAACAGTGCAACAGTTTCCGAGCAATGCTTGCATCCCTAAAGGGGTGTGTTGGGGGTGGGGGGTGCTTTGTCAATATTTCTGCTTGCTGCATCGACTCCACATGTAATAATCGTGTTAAGAATAAGAATAAAAATAATGACAGGACTTCCCTGGTAGTCCAGGGGTTAAGAAACCACCTGCTAATGCAAGTGACATGGGTTCAATCCCTGGTCTGGGAAGATCCCAAATGCCTCAGGGCAACTGCTGAGCCTGCGCCGCCTAGAGCCTGTGCTCCGCAACAAGAGAAGCCATCGCAATGAGAAGCCCGTGCACTGCAGCTAAACAAAGGCCATGTGCAACCAAAAATAACAAATTTAATTTCAAAAGTAATGATGGCTGGGACTTCCCTGGTGGTCCAGAGGTTAAGAATCTGGCTTGCAGTGCAGGGGAAGCCTGTTCAATACTTGGTCAGGGAAATAAGATCCCACATGCCATGAAGCAAGAAAGCCCCCCCATGCCCCAACTAGAGACCACGTGCTGCAATGAAAGATCCCACTTGACACAATGAATGAAGATCCTGTGGGCCAATGCAGCAGAAAAAATAAATATTTAAGAGCAAAAAACTTTAATAATAATGGCAGTTATGAACTTGAGCATTTTGATATGCCAGGAACTATGGCAAACACCTTTATACTCTTATCTCATTTCATCCTCAGAACAACTCTGTAAAGTATCTACCACTGTCTCTANAAGATCCTGTGGGCCAATGCAGCAGAAAAAATAAATATTTAAGAGCAAAAAACTTTAATAATAATGGCAGTTATGAACTTGAGCATTTTGATATGCCAGGAACTATGGCAAACACCTTTATACTCTTATCTCATTTCATCCTCAGAACAACTCTGTAAAGTATCTACCACTGTCTCTATTTTACAGATAAAGAAACAGATTATCAGAGAGCTTAAGCTGATTTGCCCAGGATCCGCCATCCTGAAGATAGCCAAGACTTGATTCTGAACTTCCGCCCNCGACCACTTGGAGCTGTCTGATGTAGATTTCACTGCCATAACCTAGAGAAAAGCTCTATAGTCCAGCAGGCCCCAAACTTGTCTATCTGGATTTCCTGTCTAGCCCATCTGTGCCTATACAATGCCTCAAAGCTGAAGCCATCCAGCCTTCCAAAACCAACTATCATCTCTTAATCCCCTCACTCTGTGACTACTGACTATGAGACATACAAAAATCCTACTCAGATTGTTGATGAGAAGCCATAACAGGAGGTGAGTCAAAATTTTGTATCACTGCTGCTATTTCTTATTGCCTGATAGTTAGTACTTGTCCATCTGGGATGTGTCCAGCACTGTGTGGAGAGCTTGGAGAAATGCCGCAGACACCTGGACTTTCTGCCTTTACAGTCGCATCCAGGAGAGAAACAGAACTTGCGAGCAGAAAGACAGGGCATAGCACAGACATTCCAGAGGCTGGGGTCCAATGGATGTTCTGATTTTGGGGATGTCTCACTGCTTTTGTCACTTTGGATTCCTGTAGTTTCCTGTGGAAAGTGTTTTAGATAAAGGTATTCACGTGTAATTTGACCTTTTGAGAAGGGCTGGGAACTGAATAACCCTCTCTGCCTAAACAACAAAACACAAAGAAACCATAAAGGACTAAAAATAGCTGCGTGCTTGAACAACTGGTGCAAATTCTGGATAAAAGACACAAAAGCCCAAAAGAGTCCAACTGGCACTTCTAAAGGGATGGAAGCAGCAACAGAATGTTGGAAACAAAAGCAGAATGTTGGGAGCAGAAGCAGAGTACTGCGCATGCCCCCTCCACTCAGACGCCACTGGCTGCTGCTGCTGCTAAGTCGCTTCAGTCGTGTCCGACTCTGTGCGACCCCATAGACGGCAGCCCACCAGGCTCCCCCGTCCCTGGGATTCTCCAGGCAAGAACACTGGAGTGGGTTGCCATTTCCTTCTCCACTAGATGGGTGAGAAAAACACCTAAGCTATCCCTCTAGCCAGACACCTTGACCCACTGCTGCGGGCATGCATGCCAAGTCGCTTCAGGCGTGTCTGACTGTTTGTGACCCCATGGACTGTATAGCCCACCAGGCTTCTCTGTCCGTGAGGATTCTCCAGGCAAGAATACTGGAGAGGGGTGCCATGCCCTCCTTCAGCTCTTTCTGAGCCAGGGATCAAACCGTTGTCTCCTGTGGCTGCTGCATTGCCAGCAGGTTCTTTACAGATGAGCCACTTGGGAAGTCCTGACCCACCCCTATCCTCACTTCATAAGGAACCTGCTCTCCCACCTTCATGGGATAAGCAAGGGCACCTGTTAACTTGTTCTTGATTCCCCAGTAGCCTCAGGGACACCAATAAAACCTTGTCTGAATTTCATGTCTGGACTCTGATCAATTTCTATTGATTAAGGAAGCAAAAATCCCTGGTCAGTAACACTTTTTTAAAATGTCCAGGAAATTCTGTAATCCCTACCCGTTTAATGCTAATCATAAAAGACTGTGTTGTTAATCACGAGAGCAGCAATGCTGGGGAGACCCACAGAGAGGAAGCTTGGGGGACCTCAGAAGTCCTGCAGCAGAGGGTACACATGGGCAGCTATGCTTTCCTCCCTCATGGGGCCCTGTCACTGCACCCACCTCTTCCTTCTCACTGGAAGGAGCCCCTAGCACACATTATGACTCTGTCTCCATCCAAGTGCTAAGCACTATTTATACTTTATTCATTGTTTCACCCTCATTTTCCATTCTTATTACTCAGATTGTAAACTTTCCTAAGACAGAGAACACCGATGCTTTTTCTACCTTGCGTTCTGAGCGTTCTGGCACAGGAAGAGAGATCTCAATGAAAAGTAATTTGATAAAAATGGCAACCCACTCCAGTATTCTTGCCTGGAGAATCCTGTGAACAGAGGAGCCTGGTGGGCTACAGTCCACGAGGTCACAAAGAGTCAGATACGACTGAGCGACTTCACTTTCACTTTCAAATATACCAATTAACAGTGCTTTATTCTTACTCCCATAGTGTTTTACTCTGTGCTAACAGTTATTATTTATATTATTTAGTAAGAATTAAGATCTGTTAGATACTGGACTGGAAATATAAAATAAACCTGAGACACCAGACTAAAAAGTCTATGGAAAATGATCTGTTCTGATAGCTGGGGAAACCCTGAATGGCCTGAACCAGCTTTCCTCACCTGCTGTTTTCTGTCTTATACAAATGTTGAACAAGATGCTCTCCTAGCCTTCAGAATCTTAGTAAACATTGTTCATTCTGCATAGCTCCTAAAATAACTTTGTTAATAGTTTTGACAAAACTAAACTGATTCAAATAAATAACCTGATATTGTAGCATTTCCTTGTTTCTAACTTGTATTTGCAGAGATAATTAAATATTGATAATATTCAAGTAAATAATGCCATTATTCAAGGATGTCATTGTAGCCACAGTGATTTCTAGATTTTCTTTGCCAAAGACTTTCCCTCTTAGGTGAAGAAAAAAAGTTTTCAAGCTCTGAAAAACAGGTTCAATGAATAAATAGGAAGTTGCTAAATAATAGTAACTGGTTATTTTACAGTCTGAAATCCTTGTTTCCTATCTTTCCATTTAAAATAATAGAATGTATAAATTCAGCATTTTCTGTTTAGCTGCCTCAAGTCTCTAAAAACAAAGAGGTAGACTGTTTTTACCTTTCAACTGTAAAGCATCTTCCAATTTTCTCTAGCTTCACAATGCATTCATATTTTCAATTTACTTATTGAGGAAAACAGCCAGCTCAGATTTGAGTGATTCAGGCCACACATTACATATACTCCTGTTACGACACTGAAGTCTTTGTGTTATAGGAGAAGGCAGCACAACAGTGTTCTATTCATTTTGCCTGAGATTAGAGTTAGCTTCTAGGTCATGGCTGCATCCAAATGTGGCAGGGAAACCACAAGCAGAAGTGAACACTTTGGCAATAGATGCCAGCAGATTGGTGCATACATGAGCAGGCTCTTTGGGGACTGGGTGAAGCTTAGAATAGTTTAGGATTAGTGGACATGCCAAGACAGAGGTCATGAAAGGAGCCTTAATAGATAAGTTTTGTTTGAAAATGAACAGTTTGGCCAGGTTAGTGAAGTATTTTTTTTACTGTCATTTACCCAGACGCTAGTGGGCTTCCCTGGTGGCTCAGACAGTACAGAATCTGCCTGCAATGTGGTCCTGGGTCAGGAGGATCCTCTGGAGAAGGGGATGGCTACTCACTCCAGTATTCCTGCCTGGAGAATCCCCATGAACAGAGGAGCTTGGTAGGCTACAGTCCATGGGGTAGCAAAGGGTCAAAATGACTGAGCCTCTAACACACACGCACACACACATACACACACACAGAGGCAAAGTGTTTCTGCACATAAATTGGTTTTCAAAAAAATTTTCTAAAGCAAATTGTGTATTTACTTATTTATTTGTAGTCTGACTTTCCTGGACAATCATTACCAAAAGCAATTAAGAACGTCATGTTGACAGAGGTGACCTTGATTTTCAGTTCTGCCAGGTAAGCTCTGTGGATGCCAAGGGTCTTAATTCTCAAAACAAAAACTTTGAAATCTCTCAAGGTGAAGGAGAGGGGAGAGAGTGCTTCCTCAACAAAATACATAAATTAATCTCCGTTAAAAAATAAGAACAACACAAAGAAAGAGATGGAGGAGAGAAAGAACAATAGTGAGGAGATTGTGGGTGTCTAGAGTATTCCTTTTCCCCAGCCACACCAGCTTTGCAGCCTTGAAAAGTCTGAAACTACTTAAAGAATCCTGCATGTGCCTAGAGCTCTATGACTTTTTCAACTGCACCACTTTTGCCAGATAACATGTTCAAGAAGCCCTTTCACACAAATTAGTGGTGAGGTAAATAGACTTGAGAAAATATTTCAGAAGGAAAATGGGTGTGAGTTTACATGCAGTCTGGCAAACACTTAATGGAAGTATACACACTACCATTCATAAAATATCCCTCGAATATCATTTTCCACAAAGTTTTTATTTCCGTTCCACCAGTTGTTTCCTCTTATTTTTCCTCTCTTCCTTTTTCATTTCTTTCCCTTATCCTTCTCATTACTTTACAGGAAGTGAAAGGTTTTTTTTTTTTCTTTTTTTCCTTGTCTATCATATCTTATCAAGTTTTGTCTTAGCATGTTCTCAGGATTTCACCAACTTTTATGTGCCTGGTCAAAATAGTTTTCCAAAGTTCTCTTTCTAAAATACTTTCTTAAGAGAGGCCTAGTATCTTCCTTAAAAATGTTAATATTTTCTCCACAATGTTACGTGTATTTTGCTCTTTGATAAGGAAAGTTATGACCAACCTAGATAGCATATTGAAAAGCAGAGACAATACTTTGTCAACAAAAGTCCATCTAGTCAAGGCTATGGTTTTTCCAGTGGTCATGTGTGGATGGAATATAAAGAAAGCTGAGTGCTGAAGAATTGATGCTTTTGAACTGGAGTGTTGGAGAAGACTCTTGAGAGTCCCTTGGACTGCAAGGAGATCCAGCCTGTCAATCCTAAAGAAAATCAGTCTTGAGTACTCATTGGAAGGACTAATGTTGAAGCTGAAATTCCAATACTTTGGCCACCTGATGTGAAGAGCTGACTCATTTGAAAAGACCCTGATGCTAGGAAAGTTTGAGGGCAGGAGGAGAAGGGGACGACAGAGGATGAGATGGTTGGATGGTATCACCGACTCAATGGACATGGGTTTGGGTGGGCTCTAGGAGTTGGTGATGGACAGGGAGGCCTGGTGTGCTATAGTCCATGAGGTCACAGTTGGACATGACTGAGCAACTGAACTGAACTAAAGGAACACAAAAAATTAGTTAACCACTAATTTGGCCAATTAAGGCAGCTTTTCTATTGTTATTAGGAGACGATAATTAGTTTCAGACTCTAGGATCAAGCAGCTTTAAATATTAACCTTTCAAAGCCAGAAACATTAGAATTGTGCAAAGCTTATGACAGAATAGTTTAGGATGGTACACTAAACAATGCAAGACCTTGAACAAGGTCTTAATAAATAAAGTGCTTCAGGAAAGCAGTTTATTAGAAAACTAAATTTTTCTATAATCTTATTCCTTGTTTTAGACTGTGTTTGTGTTTTTGTTTTTGCCTTCATACTATGTTAACTTACAAGTAAAGAAAAGTTAAATCACCCCTCTAAACAGCATTGTGACTTGAACATGGAGTCTCAAGGATAACAATTTCTGAAAAAAATATGAGGAGGATGTTAAGCGACATCAAAACACAGACAAGAACACTCTCCATATTATTTAACACTGTGATGGAATTTGTAGCAAAGTCAATTATAAATACTTATTAGGGAGATTATACCACTAGACAAACCAGGAATGCAAATCATTGTATTACAAATTTAAATTTTGTAATATAAAAAAGACAAATATACAGAAATATACTAAATATACTAAATATAAATATAAAATATACTAAATATGCTAAAAAAGACAAATATACAGAAGTTTATAAAATTTCTTGAAAATAGTAGTTATGGATTTAATTGTATTTCAAAAGAGGCCCTATTTAAAATTTTAATGAAGGATTTCGAACATTAAAATCATGAGAAATGTATGTGAATATATGTGAACTACTAGAAGAAAACTATGAGACTTGGATACACAAAAAGACTTCATCTTCTAAATATTCCTCACTTCTTTACCACTTCACTGTCATAACTTAATATAAGCTTCTCTTCTATCTCTTTCTCTGTCTCTGTCTCTCCTTGCTTCTCTTTATAGACTGTCAGAGCTAATGCCTCCTATTTGATAGTCTGAGATAATGGCTAAGTAAATTTTAGTAGCATCACTTTATTTATATTATAAATTATCATAATTTCAACTAAAAACAACAACAATAAAATAAATATCTCAATAACATGAAGGAAATATGTGAAATAATATTAGAGTCATAGCATTAGATGGTAGAATTCTATCATGTAAAAGTAGTTGTTTATTCCTATTTATTTGTTTAAATATCCTACAATGAAAAAAGTATTACTTTGAAAAACACAAAAGATAACATCAAAGAACATTAAAACTGTTTTTAAAATGTTATGATATGACGAATGGATAAACAAACTGTGGATATACACATAGTGGAATACTAGGCAGATTTTGTGGAGAGGATGTCACATGGCATGTAGTATCTTAGTTTTCCACCAAGGATCCAACCTGCACTCCCTGTGTGGGAAGTTCAGAGTCTTAACCTCTGGACCACCAGGGAAGTCCCTAAGCAGCTTTAAAAAGGAAAGAGATTCTGTTACATGTTACAACATGGATAAACCTTGAGGATATTATGAAAGGGAAATAAGCCAGCCACAGAAAGACAAATATTCCATGAGTCCACAAATGCGAGGTATTTTAAGTTGAAAAAAATCATAGATATAGAAAGACAAGCACCAGGGACAATATAAAGCATTGGGGGAACTGGAGAGATGTTGTCTAATAAATGTTGGGCTTCCCTGGTGGCTCAAATGGTTAAGAGTCCACTCACAATGCAGGACACCCTGGTTCAATCCCTGGGTTGATCAGATCCCCTGGAGAAGGGAATGGCAATCCACTCCAGTATTCTTGCCTGGAGAACCCCATGGGCAGAGGAGGCTAGCAGGGTTGCAAAGGAGTCAGGACTGAATGACTAACATTTTCACTTTCATAGTGGGTACACTTTGAGTATTTAAGGGATTGCAGTTCATTCCTATGACCATACTTTACTAAAGACAAATAAAATTAACAAAGCTATTTATATATTATAGTAATTATTCTATTTCACATAGGTACACAGCATAAGATACGTGGAAACTTGGATTTCCTCTTCAAAATTATAGTGTAGTATGTAATACAAACTTTCAGTTCTGCAAGGTGAACAAATTCTGGAGATCTGTTTCACAACAATGTAAACATACTTCACACCACTGAACACTTAAAAATGATTATGATGGTCAATTTCATATAAATTTTTGCCACAATAAAATTTTTTAATGTGATTTGATGTCACGGATGCTTTGTCTTTAATAATCTGATAGATTGCCAAGAAAAAATATTGATAACCTCAGACATGCAGATGACACCACCCTTATAGAAGAAAGTGAAGAAGAACTAAAGAGTTTCATGATGAAAGTAAAAGAGGAGAGTGAAAAAGTTGGCCTAAAGCTCAACATTCAGAAAACTAAGATCATGGCATCTGGTCCCATCACTTCATGACAAATAGCTGGAGAAACAATGGAAACAGTGAGAGACTTTATTCTGGGGGCTCCAAAATCACTGCAGATGGTGACTCCAGCCATGATATTAAAAGACATTTGCTCCTTGGAAGAAATGTTATGACCAACCTAGACAGCATATTGAAAATCAGAGACATTACTTTGCCAACAAAGGTCCAGATAGTCAAAGCTGTGGTTTTTCCAGCGGTCATGTATGGATGTGAGAGTTGTGTTATAAAAAAAGTTGAGCGCTGGAGGTGGTCCTAAGATGGCGGAGGAATAGGACAGGTAGACCACTTTCTCCCCAACAAATTCATTAAAAGAACATTTAAACTTGAGTAAATCCCACAGAACAACTTCTGAATGCTGACAGAGGACATCAGGCACCCAGAAAAGCAGCGGAGTGTCTTTGAAAGGAGATGTTTTATCAACAATGCTGCATAGATAGAGAAGTCTTGAGACTACTGTAAAAATAAGACTAAAAGCCAGAAACAGGTGGCTTAAGTCCAAATCCTGAGAACACCAGAGAACTCCTAACTCCAGGGAACATTAATCGACAGGAACTCATCAAATGCCTCCATACCTACACTGAAACCAAGTACCACCCAAGGGCCAACAAGTTCCAGAGCAAGACATAACATGCAAATTCTCCAGCAACACAGGAACACAGCCCTGAGCTTCAATATACAGGCTGCCCAAAGTTATTCCAAACCCATTGACATCTCATAACTCATTACTGGACACTTCATTGCACTCCAGAGAGAAGTAATGCAGCTCCACCCACCAGAACACGCACACAAGCTTCCCTAACCAGGAAGCCATGACAAGTCACCCATACAACCCCACCCACAGCAAGGAAACTCCAGAATAAAGAGAACTACACAAACTGCCAGAGTACAGAAAAGCCACCCCAAACAAAGCAATATAAACAAGACAAAGAGACAGCAGAATATCCAGCAGATAAAGGAATAGGATAAATGTCCACCAAACCAAACGAAAGAGGAAGAGATAGGGAATCTACCTGATAAAGAATTCTAAATAATGATAGTGAAAATGATCCAAAATCTTGAAAACAAAATGGAATCACAGATAAATAGCCTGGAGACAAGGATTGAGATGATGCAAGAAAGGTTTATCAAGGACCTAGAAGAAATCAAAAAGAGTCAATATATGATGAATAATGCAATAAATGAGATTTTAAAACACTCTGGAGGCAACAAATAGTAGAATAATGGAGGCAGAAGATAAAATTAGTGAAGTAGAAGATAGAATCGTAGAAATAAATGAATCAGAGAGGAAAAAAGAAAAATGAATTAAAAGAAATGAGAACAATCTCAGAGACCTCCAGGACAATATGAAACACTCCAACATTTGAATTATAAGAGTCCCAGAAGAAGACAAAAAGAAAGACCATGAGAAATTACTTGAGGAGATAATAGTTGAAAACTTCCCTAAAATGGGGAAGGAAATAATCACCCAAGTCCAAGAAACCCAGAGAGTTCCAAACAGGATAAACCCAAAGTGAAACACCCCAAGACACGTATTAATCAAATTAACAGAGATCAAACACAAAGAACAAACATTGAAAGCAACAAGGGAAACACAACAGATAACACACAAGGGGGTTCTCAAAAGATAACACCTGATCTTTCAACAGAAATTCTTCAAGAGGGAATGGCAGGACATAGTTAAAGTGATGAAAGAAAATAACTTACAGCCCAGATTACTGTACCCCACAAGGATCTCATTCAAATATGAAGGAGAAATCAAAAGCTTTACAGACAAGCAAAAGTTGAGAGAATTCAGCACCACAAAACCAGCTCTCCAACAAATGCTAAAGGATATTCTCCAGACAGGAAACACAAAAAGGAAGTATAAACCTGAACCCAAAACAGTAAAGTAAATGGCATCGGAATCATACTTATTACTAATTACCTTAAACGTAAATGGGTTGAATGCCAAAAGACAAAGACTGGCTGGATGGATAAAAAAACAAGACCCCTATATATGTTGTCTACAAGAGACCCACCTCAAAACAAGGGACACGTACAGACTGAAAGTGAAGGGCTGGAAAAAGATATTCCACACAAATAGAGACCAAAAGAAAGCAAGAGTAGCAGTACTCATATCAGGTAAAATAGACTTTAAAACAAAAGCTGTGAAAAGAGACAAAGGCTCTGAAAGCCTTTCACAAAGGCTGTGAAAAGGACACTACATAATGATCAAAGGATCAATCCAAGAAGATATAACAATTATAAATATATATGCACCCAACATAGGAGCACTGCAATATGTAAGACAGATGCTAACAAGTACAAACGGGGAAATTAACAATAACACAATAATAGTGGGAGACTTTAATACCCCACTCACACCTATGAATAGATCAACTAAACAGAAAATTAAAAAGGAAACACAAACTTTAAGTGATACAATAGATGAGTTAGACCTAATTGATATCTATAGGACATTTCACCCCAAAACAATGAATTTCACCGTTTTCTTAAGCACACATGCAATCTTCTCCAGGATAGATCATATCCTGGGCCATAAATCTAGCCTTGGTAAATTAAAAAAAAATAATAAATAAATCATTCCAAGCTTCTTTTCTGACCACAATGCAGTACGATTAGATGTCAATTACAGGAGAAAAACTATTAAAAATTCCAACATATGGAGGTTGAAAAACACGTTGCTGAATAACCAACAAATCACAGAAGAAATCAAAAAACAAATCAAAATATGCATAGAAACGAATGAAAATGAAAACACAACAATGCAAAACCTTGGGATATTATAAAAGCAGGGCTAAGGGGAAAGTTCATAGCAATACAGGCATACCTCAAGAAACAAGAAAAAAGTCAAACAAAAAATCCTAACTCTACACCTAAAGCAATAAGAAAAGGAAGAAATGAAGAACCCCAGGGTTAGTAGAAAGAAAGAATTCTTAAAATTTAGGGCAGAAATGAATGCAAAAGAAACAAAAGAGATCATAGCAAAAATCAACAAAGCCAAAAGCTGATTCTTTGGAAGGATAAATAAAATTGACAAACCACTAGCCAGACTCATCAAGAAACAAAGGAAGAAAAATCAAATCCATAAAATTAGAAATGAAAATGGAGAGATCACAACAGACAACACAGAAATACAAAGGATCATAGGAGACTACTATCAGCAATTATATGCCAATAAAATGGACAACTTGGAAGAAATGGACAAATTCTTAGAAAAGTAAAACTTTCCAAAACTGAACCAGGAAGAAATAGAAAGTCTTAAAAGACCCATCACAAGCACAGAAATTGAAACTGTAATCAGAAATCTTCTAGCAAACAAAAGCCCAGGTCCAGACAACGTCACAGCTGAATTCTACCAAAAATTTAGAGAAGAGCTAACACCTATCCTACTCAAACTCTTCCAGAAAATTGCAGAGGAAAATAAACTTCCAAACTCATTGTATCAGGCAACCATCACCCTAATACCGAAACCTGACAATGATGCCACAAAAAAGGGAAAACTACAGGCCATTATCACTGATGAACATAGATGCAAAAATCCTTAACAAAATTCTAGCAAACAAAATCCAACACATTAAAAAGATCATATACCATGACCAAGTGGGCTTTATCCCAGGGATGCAAGGATTCTTCAGAATCCACAAATCAATCAACGTAATACACCACATTAACAAATTGAAAAATAAAAGCCATATGATCATCTCAATAGATGCAGAGGAAGCCTTTGACAAAATTCAACATCCATTTATGATAAAAACTCTCCTGAAAGCAGGAATAGAACACACCTCAACATAATAAAAGCTATATATGATAAATCTTTAGCAAACATTATNGTTGTTCTTGTTTATCTTTTTCTGTTGCTTTCCACCCCTTGATCCTCCAAACTAGTGTGTTCCTGGAATCCAGAGTTATCCCTAGTACTTCTGCTGAGGACTAGCTGTTCCTTCCCAGAAAGCACTGGATCACTCAGACTGGGTGCTGGTCTATGCTTGAATTGAAACCAGCAGATAACCCACAAAATTTCTGACACTTCAATGGCTCTTGGAACTTGTTTCCATATAGAATTGATGAGAAGTGGATAGCAGGATATCAAGAGTTTGTTCTCAAGCCTCCATCTCTTCTCCATAAACAAATATTGGCATTAAAAAAATGGAAAACTCCTGCTTACACCTCATTTCTTTTCAGTGTGTTTGGAGAGATTGCGTTTGATAGCATCCCACTGTCATGCTGTATCACTAACTACTTTAGAAACTGTCCACTTGCTCCATATGTCCCTTAATAAGCTAACTGAAACCTCACTGGTGTTTGCAACAATAAAAACTTGCCAGGAACTTCACATTCCCAGAAGCATGATNCAGTGTGTTTGGAGAGATTGCATTTGATAGCATCCCACTGTCATGCTGCATCACTAACTACTTTAGAAACTGTCCACTTGCTCCATATGTCCCTTAATAAGCTAACTGAAACCTCACTGGTGTTTGCAACAATAAAATCTTTCCAGGAACTTCACATTCCCAGAAGCATGATCCCCTTCTTTTCGGCATTTTTTTTTCTTCCATTCTTCCATTAGCTTGAACAAGTCCTACAAGACTCTGTCACATGTTCTTTATTTTACTCAATATAAGCAAGGCTACTTTCAATTTCTTGTTACTTTAAAGAATATGTCATAAGGAAATTTTTTTATTTTAAGTTATAATCATGAATAAAAAGGTAGCTTAAAGATTATCATTGGAGGAATCTCTGCTTTCTTAACAATAGGAGCTATGGTCACATATACAGAGACAGTACACATGGATGGAAGATATGTTTCCTTTTATGTAGAAAAACTATTTTCTAATTTCTCTTGACCTTCTCCCCTGGCAGTGCTTTTAGAACAATTAATGAGATACGATCTGGAAACCACTCTGTGCTCCTTAGAGAGGTACTGTGCAAATTTAAGAAAACAATAGAAGGAGTCCTTATATTGAGTCAGGTAATTGTTTGAAGGACTGGGAAACTTAACTTTAACTTACAGTGATTGAAGTATTTATTGAAATTTTGAAAAAATTGAAGTCCGATTCTAAATGAGAATCATTGCTGTTGTCAGTAGCCTTGGCAAGCATCATCAAACAATGTTTCTTGTGCTGAGTTCAGTGTCTTATAAACCTAATCACAATCATTTTCCCACAGGAGAAAATGTAAAATAGCTTGCTTTAGGCACAATTGAAGTATTTCCATGGAGAGTTTTATTTTACTTTACAATTCACAGAGGTGTTTTACTACAGTGCACAGTCCACGGCCCACTTAACTAGCTTTTCAGTCTCACAAACCTAAGGTTATGTTAGGTTAATTTTCCTCTTTGTGCACCTGATCTGCTAGTCTTTTTCTCCCCCTTAAAACTGACAGCAAGATGACTGATTACAGCCAGCTACAACACCCCTTTTTGAAGGAATGACCTTTTCTGAAATCAAGTTAGAAATTCAGAGGACATGAAGAAATCATTGTAAGTTAATAAAAGAAAATAGTTCAACACCCACTGACCAGTTGAGCAGATCATCATCGTGTTCATTTGCCCCTAGAAATCATTCACAATGGATATTCTTTCAATTATGGAGAAAATTAACTGCCTCCAAGAACCAAATTAAGAAGTCCAGTGCAATGAGCTGGGAAGGTCTTTATGAATGGTAAGGCCACCTGTTGAGTGCCACTTTCACATTTAATTATAATGTTGTGTAATTTATAACTGTCCCTCTCTTCTTTCAAATTATGCCACATTGGTAGGGCTTCCAGCTGAGGGAATTATATATTGGGAGAAAGGTCTGCTTAAGACAAGTTATCACATCTCTGCAATGTAGACAGTGATACTAGAACAAGTGGCACTGGCTTGAACTTCACTCTGAGAGGAAAACACGTATTCTACAAGCCTGTGCCTTTGATTGCCTGCCCTACTTCAGGAGAGTCTANAGGGGGCCTAGAGATCTGCCTAGTGGGGACCACTCGGACAGTAGATGGTGGAAAGGGAATTCAAACCCAGGCAGCCAGGCCTTCATGGAGTCATGAGCTTAGGCACCACGTCCTCCAGTCCAAGTCCTGAGTGTCCCTCCCTCACGGTGAAGCTCTGCCTCCTTCTCTGACTTCAAGGCCCTGCTCAAACGAATGGCTTCTTCCTCTCCTTCAGAGGACACGTATAAATACAAACACAAATACAAATATAAGCGCAATACAATCTCTTATGGCCTTGTCAGTTCATTTATTCCTTTTTAAAAATACTTTATTTTAGGAGTTGTTCAAATGTCCTTTTTTATGTTACTTTGTGTTGTGAGCTTTTCTTTTAAATTATTAATTATTTCTTTGACTGCACCAGGTCTTGGCTGTGGCACACAGGATTTTTGATCTTTAGCTGTGGCATGCAAACCCTTAGTTGCAGCATGGGGGACCTAGTTCCCTGACTAGGGATTGAACTCAAACCCTCTGCATTAGGAGCTCAGAGCCTTAGCCACTGGATCACCAGGGAAGTCCCTTCATTGATTCTTCATGGATACCAAGGGTATACAAGACACAAAATATAAAACCAGGGAGAGAAAGAAATATGGTTATAAAAATATAAAAGGTCAGCACATGGGCTCCTCATAGTGATGGAATAGTTCTGTATCTTAACTGTGGTGTTAGGTCCCAACCCAACACAGGTGATATAGCTGTATAGAGCCAAACACACACTTCTACACACACACACAAATGAGTACAAGTAAACCTTAGGAAGGCTGAGAATAATCAGTGGATTGTTTCAAAGTCAATATACTACCTGCTATATTGTACTATAGTTTTGCAAGATATTACCTTCGGGGAAACTGGGTAAAGGGTGCATGAGATCTCTCTGTATTATTTCCCATAATCGCATGTTATCTTCACTTCTAAACAGGCTACAATTGTCTCAATAAAAATTTCAATTAAAAAAAAAAAAGAAGGAAAATAATGCCACCTAGTAGGATACATATATGCACAGGCCTGAGGATAGAAATGACTCAGTGAGTACATGTTTATCTTGCCTACTAGACTGTGGTATCAGTGAAGGTGGGGACCGCATCTTTTATAAAATCACAGCCCTAGGAAGAAATGGATAAATAGGTAGAATTCCCTTTCTTGCACGCCCTCTCTCTCTAGTTCTCACACTTGACTATATTTGAAGCTACCTGACCCTCATCCCAAAGACGTCTGATGTTTTCCCTTCCCTGAATACCATCGATCAAGGGCATCTCTCAATACTATGTTTATAATCAAGATATAAATGAGAGAGGCAGCCTGGGGTAGTACAATTGCAGAGTGGAAGTAAGACCACAAGCCCTAGAAATTGAAGCCCTGCCTCTATATTTACCAGTTTAACCCTTCTCTGAATCAGACTCCCTTCCAAGAAAAGTATTATTTTCTCACCTGTCTCTGACCAGTGTAGCAGGTAAGGAGGGCTGGCATCCTGGAAAGAATGTAAGATTCTGGAGCCAGAAGAATTGAATTTGATTCTCAGTTCTACTACTAACTGGCTATGTGTTGGTGGATAATTCATGTGACCTCTCCAATGTTCATCATCATCAGTTATACTAAAGCCCATCGTCTTTCCCTCGTGTGTATATGGAAACACTCTGAAACTCCGGAGCATCAAATAAAGGCCTGTGTAGCTCTGCCTAGTTCACCACCATTTCCTTCATGTGCATGGTACAGAATGGATACTATAATAAATGTAGTTGGATGAATGGGTGGAAGAATTAGATCATGGGCCTCCAGTGAAACTATTCTTTATTTCAACCAACTCCTAATACCTCACAAGCTAAGAACCTGGAGCCTTTCCAGAAGATCTCTATCCTTAATTTCTTCATAGTTCATCTTTTTAAGCCATTTCCTAAGGCCACTGTACATGACCTAGTGACTAAACAACAACAAAAAGGCCACTGGTGAGTCCCAAACTCACAGCCATTCACTGGTATTAAAACACCCTCTGTTTCCCTTAGAAACACCCTGTCTGGGTGTGCATCACTGTCTCTAGATTGCTGTTTTAAAACATGAATCAGTTGAAATAGATGATGGCTATCAGAAGAAAACTTGGCAAAGAATCTTGTTCTACTGATGTCTTTCAACAGCTGATATGAGATACATGTGAAAGAATCCTATTTCCTTTTCTTTTTCCTCATATTCCAGTTGTATCAGTTGGATTTCTTAGTGGCAAATTGCAGAAACACTCCCTGGCTAGATAAACTAGAAAAGGAATGTGTTAAAGGATATGAGACAGTTTCAAATTCTCAAAAGTGAGACGCGAAAATGAAGTCACTCAATCGTGTCCAACTCTTTGCGACCCCATGGACTGTAGCCCACCAGGCTCCTCCATCCATGGGATTTTCCAGGCAATAATACTTGAGTGGGTTGCCATTTCCTTCTCCAGGGCATCTTCCTGGAGATCGAACCCAGTCTGCCAGATTGTAGGCAGACTCTTTACCATCTGAGCTGCAAGGGAAGCCCCAGTTTCTCAGGGAAACTGGGAAAACCTTGAAGACTACAAAGCCAGGAGCAATGCCTCACACATCACAGACAGCCCCTGGGTGGACCCCACCTCTGGGTACAGATACTTCAGTTTATCCACCACACTGGAAACCAGAGGTACTGCCAGAACCTCTGGTACTGCTCTCTCTGAGAAAATGGATTTTGGGGACTTCCCTGGTCCAGTGGCTAAGACTCTGCGCTCCCAATGCAAGGGACCCAGGTTCAATATCTGGTCTGAAAATAAAATCTCACATACTACAGTGAAGACCTGGTGCAGCCAAAATAAATAAATAAATAAGAAAATAGGCTATTTGCCCTTCCCCTCACCAAAATCATTCTATGTTCCACCTGTTTATTTGTGTCACTAGCTTTCAGTTCAAAAATCTCAAGTGCACACATCTGACTGGTACAGCTGGAGTCTAAAGTAAGCATCCTAGCTGCAAGGGAACCAGGTTTATTATGGGTTTTACCTTGGGAAGAATTTACAGGTGGGAAAAGAAGATTAAAGGTGTAGAGCAGTCAAAAAGAAAAACCTAGTCTCATTCCACCAACAATAATAACTTCAATAAATCACCACCAGGCAGCAGTGATATTGGTTAATCCAAATATGATTTTTTCCTCTAAAAAATTGAACATGTTGGAATATTCATCAGTGAATTCATCTGTATCCTTTGTATGCAAAGGTGAGCATTTAATGAGAATTTATGAAGAAATTTTGATGAGAAGACTTTTTTTCAAATTCCATTAGAAGGTAATTTACAAATCAATGAAACTTTGATTCATATTCAAGTATTAATAGTGAAGTTAATATTCCTCTCTAACCCTTATCGTCATTTGTAGCAATTACATAAGTAAAGGCCTGCATTATTCACAGCATGAACTTTGCATACCTTTCCAGAAAGGGGAAAAGAAGCAGTGAGAAGAAATCTCATCAGACAACAACTTTAGAAACAGGGATATATAGAGACGTAAGACAGCAGTCAGTAAAGCTTCATAAAGAACAAATCCTGTCAAACTAAAGTAACTCAGCTCTCTTGCCAAAGTAACTGCAGAATGTGGAGAAGAACCGGTAACTGTGATCTATGTTTGTTTTGTCAGCACTTGGGATTCTGCCTTGAATAATGCAGGCATTAGTAAAATAAGATAGTATCAGCCAGCCCACCCATCTACCAACCAGAAGTACAACTTGTGAAAAAAGCATTAAAATAAGATCTCTACAGAAACAAACGGTGCTTCCACAAAAGCCGGTGTGAAAATTTTCAAAACATAGAATGCTTATTACAGTCAAAGCCAAAAATTCAGTTTCTCAAATAAAAACTAGATTGCCCTTCAGATATTTGAATAAAGAAATGTGACTTCTATCATTGAATCCTTACCACTCAGAGTTCACTTGGTTTTCCCAAGGGATTAATACAGATTTTATTTCCGCTAACCAGTTCCAGTAGAGACCTAGAATTTTTTTCATCAATCCTCTTATCTCACAAATAGCTAGACGCACTATTATGAGGACTAGCCCAATCTTTCAGCCAAGCCATAAGCTGAATCTTTTATTTTCCCCAAAATGAGATTGGTTGTTAAAGTCTCATTATTGATGTCTGACTCACTTCTGTGATATAAAACTAAGCTCCCAAGAAACTTGTCTTTTTCACTGCCTGCCATTTACTGATTATCCATGACTCTAGGCAAATTGCAAAACTTCTCCAGACTCTCGCTTTCTTACCAGACATTTCCTCATCAGCTTTGGAATAAATCTTGGGGGCAAATTTCTCCATCACCATGTTGGAGTGATGACAGCCAAGAGTCACTACTCTTGGCTCAGAGAGTAGAAACTCACTGTGCAGCAGTCCCTCCCCAGGACAGGGAAAGACACTGCCGGGGGTGAACAAAGAGGGCAAGACAGGATGCGGGGGCAAGAGATCACAGCTGCTGTGTTTTCGGAAACCAGAGCCAGGACACATGATTCAGAAGAAAAGAAGAGCTTTGGATGAGTCAGTCTGGGTTCAACACTTGACTCTAACACCTTTTTTTTTTTTTTAATAAAAATATATACCATTTTTCACGTCTGTATTTAGTTATAATATTGTGCTTCTATATTTTGTTTTTGGTTTTTTGACCACAAGGCATGTGGGTTCTTAGCTTCCCAAGCAGGGATCAAACCCACATCCCCCTGCACTGGAACATACTAAGTTGCTTCAGTTGTGTCTGACTCTTTGTGACCCTATGGGCTGTAGCCCTCCAGGCTCCTCAGTCCATGGGATTCTCCAGGCAAGAATACTGAAGTGGGTAGCCATGCCCTCCTCCAGGGGATCTTCCCAGCCCAGAGATCAAACTTGTCTCTTATGTCTCCTGCATTGGCAGGCAGGTTCTCTACCACTAATGCCGCCTGCATTGGAAGGCAAAGTGTTAATCACTGGTCCTCCAGGGAAGTCCCTCTGCCCTTCTTAGCTACAGAATCTTCACCAGCATCTCTTAATATTTACCTCCCTGGGCTGCTGTAAGGGTCAGTGGGATTAAAGAGAATAATCACCAACGTATGAATGGTTTTGGGGGGCTGGGGGAATTGTAGGGGGACACTAACATATAAATCATATACATTGATTATAAGATACAGTGCAAGTTCAACATGTAGATCCAAGGTGACCCTTGGAATCTAGAAGCATGGCAATTTCTTTTTGCAGTGGGAGTAGGGAAGGGAAAGGGCATAGGGAGAAGGATCCCAGGCTCTCTTGAGTCCAGGCTCTGTGTCTCAGCCTTAAAAAAGAATGAAATCCTGTCACATCCTACAACATAGGTGAACCTTGAGGACATTCTACTGAGTGAAATAAACCAGTCACAAAAAGACAAATGCTATGTGATTCCACTCACATGAGGTATCAAAAGTAGTCAACATGTTGATGTATGGCAAAAGCCATAACAATATTGTAAAGTAATTATCCTCCCATTAAAATAAATAAATAAATAATTGTTAAAGTAGTCAAACTCAGAATAGTGATTATCAGGGCAGGGGAGGAGGAAATTGGGAGCTGGTGTTTAATGGGTACAGAGTTTGTTTCAAAAGATGAAAAAGTTCTGGAGATTGTTTGCTCAACAATGTGCATTTACTTAGCACCCCCTGAATACTCTTAAAAATGGTTAAGATGGTGAATATTATAGTATGCCTTTTCTATTTTAAATTCTACTTTAATTTTTAAGAAAACAGTCCCTCCGTGGCAGACACCTAACCTGATCTGTCTTTTGTCTCCAGTACCTAGAAGAGTCCCTGGCATTTGAATTTGTTGAATGAGTAAACAAATGAATACTACATTGCTTAAAACTTTATTGTAGAATCACGAAGTTCCAGAGTAGGAAGAGACCCCAAAGGTCAAATCAGCATGTCTCCCTGTATAAAGCGTGAATTCCCTACCCGACAGCAGCTATGTGGTCATTGAAGACTCCTTGCTCAATCCTGCCTCCCAGACAGAGCCGCCATGCCACATCTCTCCTCCCAGCTCTGGGGCCACGGAACCAGTCTAGTCTTGGTTCTTCATGACAACCCAGCGTTACCCTCCAAATCCTCGATTTTGAAGTGGATTACAACCCTCAGGGGCCAGTGTGCCCATCCATTTACAGGAAGCCGCCGAGTCACAGAAGGATCCAAGAGCTGGCTGGAGCACGCCCACTCTGAGCTGCAGCTCACACTGGCCACCCTGTGTCCCCCATGGACTGACCACCCCTGCTGCCCTGGCTTTGCCCCATGCCGCACACTGAAGGGGCACTCATGAAGTATGTGTTGAACAAGAAGAATCTATTCATCCAACTGTCTTTAAGCAGAGCTCTCTAAGAGGTAACCTCAGTGATGAAGGTCCAGCTATTTTTAAGGACTCCAAAGCAAGGTCACTTCACTCACTTTCTCTGAAACTGCTGCCAACATTCAGTGACCATTTCATGTAAAAGCATTCACTCTTCAGCTATCTGCTTTCTGGACTGTTCTATGATTGAACCATGAGTTTGAAGTCCCACCAATCCAGCTAAACCTCGAGTTTTCACAACTTCTCTTTTCCCATAATAGCCCCTGATACAAATACAGATTAAATTTTAAAAACCTTTGACCTCAGCCAGATTCTCGTTTCTAGAAATTTATCCTGAGGATGAGATCATACAACTTTGAGAATGAACAAAATTGAATACACAGGATGTTTATTATGGAATGATTATGATAGCCGAAAATGGGAAATAACTCAAATATTCATCAGCTGGAGGCTAATTAAATAAGTGTATTTTGTGTATACAGTGGAGTACCAGGTATTCATTAACAATGACAGGGCAATATGTACTCATTGAATTGAAAAAGAGCCACCATACAAGACACAAGCACAAACTTGATTAGTTCAAGAAGGAAATGCAAGAAAAGGATTTAATTCTCACAGAAATCATAAAAGTCACAGTGCTTTTTAATATTAAACAGTTCTTTTCAATCACCCACTGGATAATGGAATTTTCAGTGCATGTTGATAATATTCAGAGGAAAAGTAGGTTTCAGAATGGCATGTATAACACAATGCAGTCTATGTTTTTAAAAATGCACCCCAGCATATAAAGATGCCTGAAGGGATTTTTCATCAAAAAGATGAGTATTAATCTCTGGGAGGCAGGATTGGGGTAATTTTACTTCCATGTTATACCTTTTAAGAGAAGGCAATGGCACCCCACTCCAGTACTCTTGCCTGGAAAATCCCATGGACAGAGGATCCTGGTGAGCTGCAGTCCATGGGGTCACACGTAGTCGGACACGACTGAAGCGACTTAGCAGCAGTAGCAGCGGTTATACATTTTACTGTGTCATTTCACATTTTTATAAAAGTTGTGCATTATATTTACAATCAGCAAAAATTGTAAGGTTCTTTTCATTTTGGGAAAAAAAAACTGTTATCTGGAACAAGAAGGCTCTTATCAAATACTAATTAAATGGAAACTGACTCATAGTCTTTTGGTACAGGCAGGATTATATAAATGACATGAATAGATGAAGACCTAAAAGGCCTTCCTGACTGCAAATTGCACCAAAATGCCCTAGTCTGCCACCTGAGTCAACACCATGGAAGTAATGTTTCTACTGATGTCGTGAGGACTAACCATAAGTGAAATTCTCAACAGTTTTGAAAGGCTTGTGCTTTCGACATCTCATTCAACCTTCAAAACTAGATTTGTGACCAGTTTCCCAAACTGAACTCCCTAAATGTCTGTCTGGCCACCATTAGGCAACATTTCCAGGTTGGGGATGCACAGTTGTTTGCTGAATGGATGAGCAGGTAGTTGGATGGATGGGTGGATGGATGGATAACAGGAATGAAGTCTTTTCCCTCTTTTACAGACAAGAAAACAGAGAAGCAGAGGTGAAGCAACATCCCTAGAGTGATACTGTTTGTCAATTATTAACTCGAGGGTTGGAATCACTCCTGTATACGGTTTCTGAATCAGCTCTCTTTTATCAAAAGCCACTCCCACCCCAAATCATTCTTTAGGAGGAAACTCTTCACTATCACTGACCGACATATATCTGATAATCAGGGGTGATATTCAAAATGGCATGGGTATTGACCTGTCGAAGTGGCACTGGTGCAGGACCCTGGAGACCTCCTGCTTTGATCAGCATTAACCCATTAATTGCTGGGTGTCAGTGGATCCTGGGCGTCAAGACATTCACTGGGTTCAAGATAGGAGCCTACTCAGCCACTGGTTTAGAAATATTTCATTATTTTACCAATAAATGCAGCCAAACACATGCATAATGGTTGGATATGAACCCTGCCAAATCCTCCATGACACTACAGTGTTACTCCCCCAGTGAGAAGCTCTACTCTCTCTCCATGCACAGCACGGCCCTTGCTCTGAGCACTATTTATAACTCCACTTGAAACCTTCATCCTGACACATCCAATTTGCATGCACAAATGAAATCAAATGTCATTATCATCTTCTGAAAATTTTCCTGAGCCTGGCCATAGCAGAGGATCAGGGCAGGTATATAGAGGGAGGAAATGATTATAATGGGAGAGAGGATGTGATAAAATCTCAAAAAAAGAACTTCCCAGGCCAGTGCTTAAGACTCCACGTAAGGGCTGCACAGATTCCGTCCTTGGTTGGGGAACTAAGATCCCACATGCCATGCAGCATGGCCAAAAAAAATCAAATCAAATCAAATCTCAAAAAGCACAAGGCAGCCCCATGGAAGACCAGTCCTTGCTTGAGCACAGCTCTCCCTGGACACACATATGCTGTGTATGTGCAATTTTGTTCCAGGCACCAGGTAAGATTCTGGAAGACAGATGGTCCCTGACCTCAGTCTGCTCAGAGTTCCAGAAAGTAGCAAGAGAGACACTGGACGTAGATTTTGTATAAATGGAAAGTGAGAGCAGACAAGAGCACTGTGGGAGTTCAGAGGAGAGAGAGTTTCTTTCCCCCAGAGGAAATCTAGGAGGGCTGCCTGAGGAAGGTGACCCCCACCTGGGTCTTCTTGAGAAACTGTGGCAGTAACACTTGAGGGGGAAGGGAAATGTGCCATCAGAGATCAACTCAGGCCAGTTTGGAAGCAAACATTATCGTGAAAGGCATTTGCCAGGAGAAGATCCAGACAGACATCACATGTGCCCTGCTGAACTTGTCCTCTCAGACCGGTCATGCTTTCTCACCTCCCAGCTTTTACCCCTGCTGTGTCTTCCACCTGGAACATTCTCTCACCTTCTCCACATTCAAGAATGCTGTCTACCATTCACTCTCCACTTCTCAGCTTAGATGCACTTTTTCTGAAAAGCCTCCCTTGATCCTCCAAAATGGATGAAATTTCTCTTCCCACCTAGGTTCCTACTAGTATCATCATTTCACAGCACCCACATCATAGTTGTCTATTTTGCTATTCATCGATACCACTTCTCTGTAAGTGCTCTGAGAGAAGATCTGGGTGATCCGTGTGTGTGGACCCAGAACCTAGTAAACAGCTGTACTTGTAACAGATATATTTAATAAATGATTGAGTTTTCAAAAATGATTCAGCAGCTCATTTTTATACCATTACCCCAATCCTGTCCCCAAGCAGAGCTGACGATGTGCCCAGCTAATTCTACCAAGTTGCTCTGTAGATGAAACAGTACAAATGTGCTTAGACCCCTGTTCATCAGCCCACCCCTTTTCACCGGCCCCAAGCAAAATGAAGAGCCAAGGCTTATTCTGAACACACGACTAACTTCCCCAAGGCCCTTGTGGCCATAAGGGTGCAGACTGAACCCCAGCAAAACTCCCCAGGCAGGTCCAAGAATGAGACCATAGGACTAAAAAGAGCCCACTTCTTATTTACAAACTGAGAGAAGAGACTTTGAGGCAAGAAATGGCCAGAGCAAGAAAAGAAACCACAAGTTTAAGCTGGCATTATAGGTTAGTGTAATGACATCAGGAAAGGGCCTGGTTTCCGAAAATACAAAGCATTTAATATTAACCCTTTATAGTTCCCCAGTGGCTCAGACTGTAAAGAATCTGCCTGCAGTGTGGGAGATCTGGGTTCGATCCCTAAGTCAGGAAGATCCCCTGGTGAAGGAAATGGCAACCCACTCCAGTATTCTTGCCTGGAGAATTCCATGGACAGAAGAGCCATGGGATCACAAAGAGTCGAACAGAACTGAGCAGCTAACACTTTTACTTTCACTTTTCACCTTATGGCTCAGTTGGGAGAGCTAAAAGAATTTTTTTTAATGTTTAGAATATTAACAATGGTTATCTCCAGTGATATTGTGAGTGATTTTTAAAATCCTCATAGCTTCTATATTTTCCAAGTTTTCTACAATGAATATAATATATTTTCTCATCAGAAGGGGAAAATTCTGTCTCTTAGATGCATGTATGTACTCAGTCGTGTCTGACTCTTTGTGACCCCATGGACTGTAGCCTGCCAGAGTCCTCTGTCCATGGAATTCTCCAGACAAGAATACTGGAGTGGGTTGTCATTCCCTTCTCCAGATCTTCCTGACCCAGGGATCAAACCCATGTCTCCTGTATTGGCAGGTGGATTCTTTACCACTTAAGCTGCCTGGGACCCAGCCGTCCTTTCTGGCCCATGAACTTTCCCTCCTAAGCTTTAAGTCTCAGTTAATCTTTAAGGATTTTTTGAAGGGAGGCCCTCCTTTCCCAGCTCCCGGCCCTTTGGCTCTGGCCACACCCAGAAACCTTGCTAGCAAAAGGAAATATATTACTTGGCTTTGGATGGCTTCTCCATTCTTCCTCTTCTTGGTGGCTCCTCTGGGCTAGGAACTGGCAAAATCCTGATGTCTGGCTTTATCCAGATCCTGGGCACAGGCTTNAAAAAAAAACTGTTATCTGGAACAAGAAGGCTCTTATCAAATACTAATTAAATGGAAACTGACTCATAGTCTTTTGGTACAGGCAGGATTATATAAATGACATGAATAGATGAAGACCTAAAAGGCCTTCCTGACTGCAAATTGCACCAAAATGCCCTAGTCTGCCACCTGAGTCAACACCATGGAAGTAATGTTTCTACTGATGTCATGAGGACTAACCATAAGTGAAATTCTCAACAGTTTTGAAAGGCTTGTGCTTTTGACATCTCATTCAACCTTCAAAACTAGATTTGTGACCAGTTTCCCAAACTGAACTCCCTAAATGTCTGTCTGGCCACCATTAGGCAACATTTCCAGGTTGGGGATGCACAGTTGTTTGCTGAATGGATAAGCAGGCAGTTGGATGGATGGGTGGATGGATGGATAACAGGAATGAAGTCTTTCCCCTCTTTTACAGACAAGAAAACAGAGAAGCAGAGGTGAAGCAACATCCCTAGGGTGATACTGTTTGTCAATTATTAACTCGAGGGTTGGAATCTCTCATGCAGGTATACGGTTTCTGAATCAGCTCTCTTTTATCAAAAGCCACTCCCACCCCAAATCATTCTTTAGGAGGAAACTCTTCACTATCACTGACCGACATATATCTGATAATCAGGGGTGATATTCAAAATGGCATGGGTATTGACCTGTCGAAGTGGCACTGGTGCAGGACCCTGGAGACCTCCTGCTTTGATCAGCATTAACCCATTAATTGCTGGGTGTCAGTGGATCCTGGGCGTCAAGACATTCACTGGGTTCAAGATAGGAGCCCACTCAGCCACTGGTTTAGAAATATTTCATTATTTTACCAATAAATGCAGCGAAACACATGCTTAATGGTTGGATATGAACCCTGCCAAATCCTCCATGACACTACAGTGTTACTCCCCCAGTGAGACGCTCTACTCTCTCTCCATGCACAGCACGGCCCTTGCTCTGAGCACTATTTATAACTCCACTTGAAACCTTCATCCTGACACATCCAATTTGCATGCACAAATGAAATCAAATGTCATTATCCTCTTCTGAAAATTTTCCTGAGCCTGGCCATAGCAGAGGATCAGGGCAGGTCTATAGAGGGAGGGAATGATTATAATGGGAGAGAGGATGTGATAAAATCTCAAAAAAAGAACTTCCCAGGCCAGTGCTTAAGACTCCACGTAAGGGCTGCACAGATTCCGTCCTTGGTTGGGGAACTAAGATCCCACATGCCATGCAGCATGGCCAAAAAAAATCAAATCAAATCAAATCTCAAAAAGTACAAGGCAGCCCCATGGAAGACCAGTCCTTGCTTGAGCACAGCTCTCCCTGGACACACATATGCTGTGTATGTGCAATTTTGTTCCAGGCACCAGGTAAGATTCTGGAAGACAGACTGTCCCTGACCTCAGTCTGCTCAGCGTTCCAGAAAGTAGCAAGAGAGACACTGGACGTAGATTTTGTATAAATGGAAAGTGAGAGCAGACAAGAGCACTGTGGGAGTTCAGAGGAGAGAGAGTTTCTTTCCCCCAGAGGAAATCTAGGAGGGCTGCCTGAGGAAGGTGATCCCCACCTGGGTCTTCTTGAGAAACTGTGGCAGTAACACTTGAGGAGGAAGGGAAATGTGCCATCAGAGATCAACTCAGGCCAGTCTGGAAGCAAACATTATCGTGAAAGGCATTTGCCAGGAGAAGATCCAGACAGACATCACATGTGCCCTGCTGAACTTGTCCTCTCAGACCGGTCATGCTTTCTCACCTCCCAGCTTTTACCCCTGCTGTGTCTTCCACCTGGAACATTCTCTCACCTTCTCCACATTCAAGAATGCTGTCTACCATTCACTCTCCACTTCTCAGCTTAGATGCACTTTTTCTGAAAAGCCTCCCTTGATCCTCCAAAATGGATGAAATTTCTCTTCCCACCTGGGTTCCTACTAGTATCATCATTTCACAGCACCCACATCATAGTCGTCTATTTTGCTATTCATTGATACCACTTCTCTGTAAGTGCTCTGAGAGAAGATCTGGGTGATCCATGTGTGTGGACCCAGAACCTAGTAAAGAGCTGTACTTGTAACAGATATATTTAATAAATGATTGAGTTTTCAAAAATGATTCAGCAGCTCATTTTTATACCATTACCCCAATCCTGTCCCCAAGCAGAGCTGACGATGTGCCCAGCTAATTCTACCAAGTTGCTCTGTAGATGAAACAGTACAAATGTGCTTAGACCCCTGTTCATCAGCCCACCCCTTTTCACCGGCCCCAAGCAAAATGAAGAGCCAAGGCTTATTCTGAACACACGACTAACTTCCCCAAGGCCCTTGTGGCCATAAGGGTGCAGACTGAACCCCAGCAAAACTCCCCAGGCAGGTCCAAGAATGAGACCATAGGACTAAAAAGAGCCCACTTCTTATTTACAAACTGAGAGAAGAGACTTTGAGGCAAGAAATGGCCAGAGCAAGAAAAGAAACCACAAGTTTAAGCTGGCATTATAGGTTAGTGTAATGACATCAGGAAAGGGCCTGGTTTCCGAAAATACAAAGCATTTAATATTAACCCTTTATAGTTCCCCAGTGGCTCAGACTGTAAAGAATCTGCCTGCAGTGTGGGAGATCTGGGTTCGATCCCTAAGTCAGGAAGATCCCCTGGTGAAGGAAATGGCAACCCACTCCAGTATTCTTGCCTGGAGAATTCCATGGACAGAAGAGCCATGGGATCACAAAGAGTCGAACA
The DNA here is from genome assembly GCA_006410615.1 of Neotragus moschatus. Lineage (NCBI taxonomy): Eukaryota > Metazoa > Chordata > Mammalia > Artiodactyla > Bovidae > Neotragus > Neotragus moschatus. Next base: position 124,950 of record SJYA01001954.1, on the reverse strand, counting down.
GAACTGAGCAGCTAACACTTTTACTTTCACTTTTCACCTTATGGCTCAGTTGGGAGAGCTAAAAGAATTTTTTTTAATGTTTAGAATATTAACAATGGTTATCTCCAGTGATATTGTGAGTGATTTTTAAAATCCTCATAGCTTCTATATTTTCCAAGTTTTCTACAATGAATATAATATATTTTCTCATCAGAAGGGGAAAATTCTGTCTCTTAGATGCATGTATGTACTCAGTCGTGTCTGACTCTTTGTGACCCCATGGACTGTAGCCTGCCAGAGTCCTCTGTCCATGGAATTCTCCAGACAAGAATACTGGAGTGGGTTGTCATTCCCTTCTCCAGATCTTCCTGACCCAGGGATCAAACCCATGTCTCCTGTATTGGCAGGTGGATTCTTTACCACTTAAGCTGCCTGGGACCCAGCCGTCCTTTCTGGCCCATGAACTTTCCCTCCTAAGCTNAAGAGCCATGGGATCACAAAGAGTCGAACAGAACTGAGCAGCTAACACTTTTACTTTCACTTTTCACCTTATGGCTCAGTTGGGAGAGCTAAAAGAATTTTTTTTAATGTTTAGAATATTAACAATGGTTATCTCCAGTGATATTGTGAGTGATTTTTAAAATCCTCATAGCTTCTATATTTTCCAAGTTTTCTACAATGAATATAATATATTTTCTCATCAGAAGGGGAAAATTCTGTCTCTTAGATGCATGTATGTACTCAGTCGTGTCTGACTCTTTGTGACCCCATGGACTGTAGCCTGCCAGAGTCCTCTGTCCATGGAATTCTCCAGACAAGAATACTGGAGTGGGTTGTCATTCCCTTCTCCAGATCTTCCTGACCCAGGGATCAAACCCATGTCTCCTGTATTGGCAGGTGGATTCTTTACCACTTAAGCTGCCTGGGACCCAGCCGTCCTTTCTGGCCCATGAACTTTCCCTCCTAAGCTTTAAGTCTCAGTTAATCTTTAAGGATTTTTTGAAGGGAGGCCCTCCTTTCCCAGCTCCCGGCCCTTTGGCTCTGGCCACACCCAGAAACCTTGCTAGCAAAAGGAAATATATTACTTGGCTTTGGATGGCTTCTCCATTCTTCTTCTTCTTGGTGGCTCCTCTGGGCTAGGAACTGGCAAAATCCTGATGTCTGGCTTTATCCAGATCCTGGGCACAGGCTTCTGAGTTTCACAGTCATCTGGTGGGTGGGGCTGTTTGGGGTGTGGCTGAATCAACACTCACTGGCGTGCACGGCTATTCTCGAGCATCATGTTACCCAGTGTAATCAAAGGTGCGAAAGGAAACTGTCCCACGAAGAGTGGACCCATCCGTCAGACACACCTAGCAGCATGTGTCTTAATTCTCTTCAATGACAGAACCAAAGGCTAAGTGCCTTCAAGCCTCAAACTCATGTTCTTTTAAGAATTATGTTTTAAGAGCATGGTGGCTCAAGTGCTGAAGAATCTGCCTGCCAACCCTGGAGATGCACGTTCGATCCCTGGCTTGGGAAGATCTACTTGGGGAGGAGGTGGAACCCACTCCAGTATTCTTGCCTGGAGAATCCCATGGATAGAGGAGCCTAGTGGGCTGTAATCCATGGAGTTGCAAAGAGTTGGACATGGCTGAGTATACACACGCACATATACCATCTCACTGCAAGGACAACATGTTCTTAAGATCACTCAGGGAATTCCCCAGTGGTCCAGTGTTTAGGACTTATCACTCTCACTGCTGAGATCCCTGGTTGGGGAATTAAAATCCTATAAGCTGCTCAGTAAGGCAAAAAAATAAATAAATCACTCAGTTTTCCAAGACAAGGCTGTTTCTTCAACAATGAAATGTTTTATTACCAACACTGACCACTAACCCATGTGACTACTCAGAATTTGAAATGTGGCAAGTGCAACTGTGTACACTTTTAAAAATTAATTTAAATTTAAATGGCTACATGTGGCTTAGTGGCCACTGTTTTGGCCACTGCCAAATGTTAGATCCCATAATGTTAGACCTGGAAAGAACTCAATAAATCATCTGGACCTGTGATTCCTAACCTTTGCATTTGGGAGACCCACTCCTAATATTAAAGATGCCTTCAGACCTTCCTCATATTAACAGAATGTGTAATATCTTTTGTTAAAAACATTGCAATAACCCAAATGAACAAAAGTTCAAGAACATTTTAAATTACATTTTCATTAAGAAAAACATGATGATCAAAATCACTAAATATTCAATAACAGTTTTAATGGCATTTTAATTAAGGAAAGCATAGTGGCCAAAATTGGTAAAATTACAGTAATACTTTAAATTGCATTTCATAATTTACAACAGCATCCTTATACACATGTAATAGATGTATGTAAGGCATGGTTTTGTTCAGCCTTCAGACTTGTCTAATGTACGGATTTCCAGATCTTCTCCAATAATTCTATAGCTCGTGATGACCATTTCTGAAAGTGCACAATTCAATGTACAAACCAGTGGTTTTATGTAGCCCTAGTTTGAGAGAGAGAGAGAGAAGATGGAGCCCAAAAAAGAAGACCTGCCCAAATCACATAGCTAATAACCAATGGCATTGGCCAGACAACTGTTATTTTCATTGTTACAAAGTCAGAAGAAAGGAAACTCACCAGGAAAATTGTTGCTTTTTGTTAAGTCACTTCAGTTGTCTGACTGTTTGCTACCTCAAGGACTGTAGCCCACCAGGTTCCTCTGTCCATGGAATTTTCCAAGCAAGAATGCTGTAGTGCGTTGCCATTTCCTTCTCCAGGGGATCTTCCCAATCCAGGGATTGAATCACATCTCCTACACTGGCACGTGGATTCTTTGCCATTGAGCTAGGGAAGCCCCACTGGGGAAATACAGCTGGCCAAATTGAAAACAATTCTCTTCTTTTCCTTCTTTGAAGATTTTGAGGAATTAAAGAAGCAGACATTTGTAATACCAAAGAGAAACCAATTGATGAATAATTACCTAAGTATGCCTAAGAAAGGAATATGAGAAAAAACAGAACTAGTCCTATAACTTCGAGATTTCTATGAAGCTTTTACAAATTCTCCAGTCTTTGTGAGGCTTGTTAGCACCTATGGGTATCTTCCTAGACACAAGCAATAAAACAAAAAATGTCTTAAAAATAAATCAGATTTATGAACTCCTTACATGGCATCCGGTCCCATCACTTCATGGCAAATAGATGGAGAAACGGTGGAGACTGGCAGACTTTGTTTTTTGGGCTCCAAAATCACTGCAGATGGTGACTGCAGCCATGAAATTAAAAGACATTTACACCTTGGAAGAAAAGTTATGACCAACCTAGACAGCATATTAAAAAGCAGATACATTACTTTGTCAACAAAAGTCCATCTAGTCAATGCTATGGTTTTTCCAGTAGTCACATATGGATGTGAGAGTTGGACTGTAGAGAAAGCTGAGTGCCAAAGAACTGGTGCTTTTGAACTGTGGTGTTGGAGAAGACTCTTGAGAGTCCCTTGGACTGCAAAGACATCCAACCAGTCCATCCTAAAGGAAATCAGTCCTGAATGTTCATTGGAAGGACTGATGTTGAAGCTGAAACTCCAATACTTTGGCCACCTGATGCGAAGAGCTGACTCACTGGAAAAGACCTGATGCTGAGAAGAAAGAGCCAACGTGTTCTTGGCTTACAACAGCCAAGTTACAATGGCCGTACAGTTCACCAGGAAGAAGAGAAGGGTCTCAAATTCAGAGCTCTGGCATCCATTCTCTTCCCATTTTGATTACAACATGCTGCCTCCAACACCAGATACTCCACTGCTCTTCCAGATCACTGAGGTTGGCAGGAAAATCTGTCAAAGTCAGTTCATAGCATTTAGTGTAATCAGGTTTTCAAACCCACAGACTTCTCCTTTTAGATTCGCATTGCATTTCTCTTTTTTAACTTGGCTGTAGTAACTATGACCTTGGACTGAATCAAGATGCTAACGCTTACAAACTATAAAGTTTGGTGATCTGCTTTACCTCTCTCACTCAGTTGTCTCATCTGTAAAATGCAGATAAAAATTAACTGAATAGCCATGTTAAAAAAAAATTAAAGGTGATTCTCATAAATCTCTTAGAAGAGGGCCTGGTAGAAAAAGTCAGCGCTCCCTCTGAGACAGCAAGTGCTTTAATTAATCACGCTTGTACACTTGTGCATCCCATGTGAGACTATCAATTTCATGAAGGCAAAACTTTGCCTTATTTCCCAACCACCCAGCATTCCCATGGGTACAAAGCTAAGTCCAGCACAGGTGTGTACAGTGATTACAAATGTCAGCTTTGGTATCAAACATACCAGAGAATGAAGGCTATAACCTGGCTCCAGTACTCATGAGGCTTTTGTTTTTTTCAACACTGACAAGTTTCTTAATGTCCCTGGTTCTCGGTTTCCTCATCTGTTAAATGGGTTTAATAGACTAACTGGTAGTCTACGACAATTAAAGGACCTTGATACCTGATGAGAACTCCACCTAAACTGGCTATTGTGAGCATATTAATGTATCATTCCTGCTCCCTTCCAGGTGCGGTACCATGTAACATTCATGCTAGAAGTGGCTGATCCACAAGAATCGAGGGGTTGATTTTCAGTAAACTCCCTTATTTGTTTAATCTGGGCCACAGCTACCTACTGCCAGAAGCCAGAGGCAAAGCACCATAAACCCAGGGTGTGGGCCCGTTCCAGACACAGCANGCGGTACCATGTAACATTCATGCTAGAAGTGGCTGATCCACAAGAATCGAGGGGTTGATTTTCAGTAAACTCCCTTATTTGTTTAATCTGGGCCACAGCTACCTACTGCCAGAAGCCAGAGGCAAAGCACCATAAACCCAGGGTGTGGGCCCGTTCCAGACACAGCACAGCACGCATGCCAGCTGTTCCCTCAGGAAGGATAACTTTTCCCTGTAATTCTCAAAATAGCTGCACACCAGAGACGTCACCTAGTACAGATGATAGGTTACTGCTGTGAGAGTCGGAGCCCCACGTTTGAGAATTTGACCTCACCAGTAACTACCTGTGTGCCCTTGGGCAAGTCACTTCACTGCCCTGGACCTCAGATTCCTTTTTTCCCAAAAGAAGGGCCTAGATTGGCCATCAGCAAGGGTCATGGCAGCCCATCTGTTTCAGCATCCTAGGATGAGCCAATCACCCATGGAATGCAAAGCCCAAAAGACCTGGGTTTGAATTCCAAGCTGTTCAAATTTGATCAAGCCTCCTAATGGTTCTTCCCAACTCTCCTGCTGGCTCAGATGGTAACAAATCAGACTGCTGTGTGGGAGACCCAGATTGGAAGCCTGAGTTGGGAAGATCCCCTGGAGGAGGGCATGGCAACCCACTCCAGTATTTTTACCTGAAGAATCCCATGGACAGAGGAGCCTATAGCAGAGTCTTAGCCACTTGACCACCAGGGAAGTCTCTAATTTCTTAATTTTATAATACCAATTAGTTTTGTTTATAAGGAACTTCGCATAATTTATCTCATGGACTCTTGTGACACCATCATCATCATTATTGTTATAGAAGGGCCAACACAATCACATCTCCATTTTTCAACACCTGGAGTCCTGCATGACTGCATGACTTACCTGCAACCTCAATGCCCACCCAACCAGGAAGTCATAGGACCTGGACTTCAAGTTAAGGCTTCTGACGGAAGCCCAAGATTATTCCACTCCACCATCAACTTTATGAGTTAATTCAGCCTTGTTCTCACTGTCATTGACATGACTAGCCTTAAGACATCTTTCTTTTTTAAAGCAATGGCCTTTCTATAAAAGAAGAATTTGAAATACAGTATTTTTCTAATGTTTAACCTAAACTTCTGAGTCTATCTAGTCACATATCATCTAACTTCATCCTTTAAGCAAATTGTAGATGACCTCTGTTTTAAATTCAAACACCTCAAAAAAGATTATTCTCCGTTTAGATGAATAGGCACAGTGTTTTTATATAGCCTTTTGGTTTCAGGAGGCTTGGCTAACTCAAGTGAATGGTGAAGATTATTTTAAGGATGCTCACTGAATGGAATTATATAGAACAAAATAATGAAAGTTGACATGGCCTCGTGGAAAATACAGCACAAGAGTGGTTCTTGACCTAAAGTAGCTCCAGAAATGCTGGAAGTAAAAGATATTGGACCATCTCCCTAGTGTTTTACCATCTTCCTTCTACCATCATCCCCCCTTCTCCCTAGGGGACTGCCATGTTACCCGTCTACCCCATGGTCCTTATGCCACAGATGGGATGCTTTACTTTCTCATTCAAGTTTCCTATAGAAATTATCCTCCTGGCTCAGTGAATTACCATTATTCCCACTTGGAAGAGTCTCTTTGACACAAGGGCATATCTTAGACCACTGATGTATCTGCTGCTGCTGGGTCAGATGTAGCTTGAGGTATCGAATGCAGCTGCCTTGAATTGAGCCCTCAACTCAAGATAGTGGGTGGGTCCATTTTATTTAGAAGTGGCTGTAAATGGACTTCCCTAGTGGTCAAGTGGCCAAAACTCCGTGTCCCCAATACAAGGTGCCCAGGTTTGATCCCTGGTCAGGAAACTAGATCCCATATTCTGCAACTAAAAGAGCCCACACACGTCAATGAAGATCCCACCTGCTGCAACTAAGATCAAGTGCAAAGAAATAAAAAATTTTTTTAAACAAGAAGCAGCTATAAGACTCAGCGTGTTCTGTGATTGTCACTACTCACAGCGACAGAGGAAGTCTTTTTCTCCGGATGCTGCTATTGTTTCACATAAATTGACAGCAAAAGAGACACAGATGTATAGAACAGTCTTTTGGACTCTGCGAGAGAGGAAGAGGGTGGGATGATTTGGGGGAATGTCATGGAAACATGTATAATATCATATAAGAAAGGAACCATCAGTCCAGGTTCGATACAGGATGCTTGGGGCTGGTGCACTGGGATGACCCAGAGGGAGGGTACAGGGAGGGAGGTGGAAGGGGGGCTCAAGATGGGGAACACGTGTGCGCCCGTGGCGGATTCATGTTGATGTGTGGCAGAACCAATACAATATTGTAAAGTAATTAGCCTCCAATTAAAATAAGTACATTTAAATTAAAAACAATAAAAAATAAAAGTAAAGAAAAAAAACACATCATTCTTTTAAATAATAAATTTTCATGTTTCCTTATGTTTTTAAAATCCTAACTGATGTGGAATCCCAGAACTGGCCAAAATTACACCAATAAAAATCACTTCCATGATAATCTTGTCCTTTCCTACACAGCCCGCGCTTATAAATAAATTAGCACGCCCATCTTCGTTTCAATTAGCGTGCCCATCCCCATATCCCCAGATCACTTCCACGGACACAGTCCTTTATGTGATGGTTTCTCTTTCAGGCTCTCTGCTTCTCTGGATTGCTGCAGCATCCTGAGTTGACAGGACAGTTATCATTGTCACCACATGGCAGAAGAAAAGCTAAAGTTTAAAAGGAATGATTGGCCCTAGGCCGCAAAACTAGTTAGTGGTCTGTGACTTAGACCTCAGTCTCCTAAATCAACCTAAATCAACAAATGGAAAGAAACCTTTATTTTTAGCCAAACATGAATATTTTTTGACTGTTCATGTACCTTGCTAGCCCTGTTTTAGTCCAGGTTCAGAGCCTCATCAGTTTTCACCCTGAATCTCTGTAGCATCCTCATGTCACTGAGTTCAAACTCACCCTACTTGCTGCATGACAGGCCAATTAACTGAGAGATGAGGTGTTTC
>SJYA01001954.1:45705-117208 GCA_006410615.1 Neotragus moschatus | reverse complement strand
GGCTCTTAGCTGTGACTTGTGAACTCATGTAGGATCTAGTTCCCTGACCAGGGATCAAACCTGCACCCCTCGCACTGGGAGCACTCAGTCTTAACCACTGGACCACCTGGGAAGTCCCAGATTGTTAATAAACACTTTGTACCTCATTAAAAATTTTTTTAAAAGGAAAATATTAGCCATCTTCACTAGTATGAACCCCACCAGGGCTTCCCCGGTGGCTCAGACTGTAAGGAATGAGGAAGACCCAGGTTCGATCCCTGGGTCAGGAAGATCCCCTGGACAAGGGATTGACAACCCACTCCAGTAATCTTGCCTGGAGAATTCCATGGCCAGAGGAGCCTGGCAGACTATAGTCCATGGGGTTGCAAAAAGTTGGACATGACTGAATGACTAACATATTGCCATCTTCACAAAAACAACCACATCCAAATACTGTGAGAAATAGTTTGTACTCAGCATATAAAGTGCATCTTCCATGGACCAGGCAGTTCTGAGCACACTGTGGGTAAATTTGCTCATTTTTATCCTCAGAAAACTATTCTGCAAGACAAATACTAAGGTTATTCCCATTTTACAGATAAAGAAACTGAAGCTTGGATAAGTAATTTGCCCAGCATCACACAACTTGCCCAGAACACCCTGGACTTTGGATTTGAACCCAGGTTATCAGAACTCCAGAGCTCTCATCCTCTTAAGAGCTGCACCTTATGAAAAGCGAGGGCCCTGAAGCTAGAACAGGGACTAGGATTCCTAGCTCATGTCGCCCCACATGACCCCAGACTAGCATCTTTCACCTGGGCTTTAACTGCCTGTAAAGTAAACAGGTGGAGCTAATCATTCCCTTGGACAGCACAGTCCAGGATTTTATCATTCTTGTCCCCTGCCCACTGCACATCGGTAGTGAGCCAGTGATTGTCACAGTTAAGGCAGCACCACACTTGTCCTCCTGTGTGGTTCCTAAGGGGATGGTGCCCTGCCCTGGCTGAAAACCACTGTGCCACATGGATATTGTAACAAAACACCAGCCTTGTGTGGATATGGATAATGGGAGAAGTTACACTTGTGGTATACAGGAGGTATATGGGACATCTCTGTACCAGTGACTCAATTCTGCTGTGAGCCTAAAACTACTAATAAATTCTATTAAAAAAAAAAAAACTAGGGACTTCTCTGGAGGTCCAGTAGTTAAGAATTTGTGTTAATTTGTGAACCCTGCAGGGGGCATGGGTTCAGTCCCTGATTGGGGAACTAAGGTCCTCATGCTGCATGGCACAATCAAAAAAACAAAACCAAAAGCTAAGGCTATAAGCAAAAATATGGATCATGCAACAGACACACTGATGAGCAAAAGAAGCCAAATACAAAAGGGTACACACTTCATGATTTCATGTATGTGAAGTTCAAGTTCACAAAAAAGTAAGGTTATAGAGGTCAGAATACTGGTTACCTCTGCGAGGGAGGGAATTAGCTTGAAGGAGCAAGAGAATTTCCTAGGGCTTTGGAAATGTTTATTTTGGATCACACACATACACTATATTTGAGTCTTCAGATTTCATGAAGAAGGCAGAGATGGAGAAGGGTTGAGGGGCTATTCCATAAAGACAGCCTAGCTGGAGCGATGATTTAGGGCTGATAGAATCTAGACTGAGTCACTAGCCAAGGTTCTTTTAGTCTATCTTCTCTGTAACTTCTCAGTAGAAGCATATTTTATATCAATTCTAGGAAGACAATTTATTTTGTCAATTTCCTTAGCCTTTGAAATGGATTGAGTGAGCTCAGTTGGTACAAGTTAATTTGGAGGACTGTAACAGAGGGTATGTAATTATCTGGTCTGGTTTCCAGTTACTCAAATCCCAAACATGGGCTTTCAGAGAGTCCCATAGTTTTTCCTGTTTATATTCAAACCAGAGATGCTGGTGAGGCATCAGAAGTGGCTGGCGGATCTGTTTGAGCTGTGACCCATTCACGCCCCTGCAGTTCACACAGGTCTGGAAATTTGATTACTGCTCAGTTTCTAAAGAGAAGTGATGTGTGACTGAAAGGCTGGATCCATGAATCTTTTGTTGTGAAGGAAAACAGTTTGGCAGGTGACACTGCAGCTGCAGAGGTAACGACAGTAACAGAATGTTGAGCGGTGTGTGTTTGGCAGGACTGTCTGAAGGGGATGATGCTCTGTTCAACTTCTAGAGACCAGGAGCTCTCACTTTTTACCTTGTGTGGTCCTGGCATCAGTCTTTGAAGTTAAGTCTTACTATTTCCATTTTTCGGATAAGGAAAGTAAAGCTCAGAATGATTAAGCAACCTTTACAAGTTCACTTAGCCAGTATCCTGAAAACCAGCATTCCAGCCTCTGTTTTCAGAAAGCAGGGTTCTAACAAGTGTCCTGACACACATCGGGGGAAACAGAAAGGAAGATCGCAGGAAGATGGAGGACTGGAATGATGCAGTTACAAGCCAAGAAATTGCCCAGAGCCACCAGAAACAGAAAAAGACAAAAATGGATCCTGCCCTGGAACCTTGGGAGGGAGCATGGTCCTACTGATACCTCAGTTTAGAACTTCTGGCTTCTAGATCCATAAGAGAATTTTTTTTTTTAAGTATGGTTCTGAGAACCATTACGTCTTGGCTCCTAGTGGGGGCTGTTCCCCACTGTGTCATCCACAGCATGAAAACTCAAGATGCCTGACGGCTGGACTGAGAAACTATAACAAGATGGAAAGAAATGCTCCAGTATGTAGACACAATTGTGAGTGATCCCCGTAGTCTGAAGAACTCATTGAGTTTATGAGCTTCATTAAGTCCAATGAACAGTGAGACTCAAGAGTCTAAGTACTTTCATGGAATGGGAAACTTTACTTATCTAACTCCTTATAGTATACCAGCCCTTTTCAAGTGAAAGGACTATCCATCTGCTCGCACAGTAAGGAACAAAAGAATATTCCTAAGAATAAAAACATAAATTGGGCAAGGAAGGAGGAAACATATTAGGTATCTTCATGTTGACCTTTCTGTTCACACTGTTTATTTAAATCTTTAATGCATCATGGTGGCTCAGAGGCAGAGAATCTACCTGAAATGCAGGCAACTGGGATTCCATCCTTGGGTTGGGAAGATCCCCTGGAGAAGGAAATGGCAACCCACTCCNAGGAAGGAGGAAACATATTAGGTATCTTCATGTTGACCTTTCTGTTCACACTGTTTATTTAAATCTTTAACGCATCATAGTGGCTCAGAGGCAGAGAATCTACCTGAAATGCAGGCAACTGGGATTCCATCCTTGGGTTGGGAAGATCCCCTGGAGAAGGAAATGGCAACCCACTCCAGTATTATTTTCTGGAGAATTCCAAGGACAGAGGAGCCTGGTGGGCTACAGTCCATGGGGTCACAAAATAATCGGACACAACTTAATGACTAAACAACAAAAAAAAGGGAAAAGGCACATCTCTATTTTACAAAGAAGGAAGTCAAAGTTCAGAGAGGTGGTAGAATTTGTCCAAAGCCACACTCCAGGGAAATGATTGAACTGGTATAATGAAGAGAAGTCAAACAGCTGTGTGCAAATTCAACCCCAGTAATTCCTTGATCAGTGACATTGGGTAACTTATCTCACTTATTTGCGCTTTGGTTTTCCAGTCTAATAAATAATTTATTATTTAGGATGTTTTGGGTTACATGGAATAGAAAACTCAAATCAAAATGTCTTATAAGGTAAGGAAATTTTGAGACCTTCCTGGTGGTCACACAGTTAAGAATCCACCTTGCAATGCAAGGATTTGGATTCCATCCCTGGCTGGGGAACTAAGATCCCATAAGGTGCATGGTGTGGCCAAACAATTAATTAATTAATTTTTTAAAAGATAAGGAAATTTTACTATCTCATCAAGTAAGAAGTTCCAAGGTGAGCTATCAGGCTTAACTAATTCAGTGAATCAGTGACATCATTGGGGATCCAGGTTCTTCCCAATTCCCTGCTCTGCCATCTTCCAAAAGTTAGCTTTGTCCTCCAGTCTAGTCTGCCCTTGTGATGGTCTTGAGATTGCTGCTCCTGCTCCAGGCATCACATTTAGACAGGACAAAATCCAGAGGAATGAAAGAGGTCAGTTCTTTTTATATGTTTCTTTCAAATAGCAAAGAAGCCTTTCCCAGAATCCNGCATCACCAACTCGATGCACATGGGTTTGGGTGGACGCCGGGAGTTGGTGATGGACAGGGAGGCCTGGCGTGCTGCGATTCATGGGGTCGCAAAGAGTCGGACACAACTGAGCGACTGAACTGAACTGAACTGAAACCACCAAGATGATGCTGGTCAGACCGCTGATGACCAGTCTGAAGATGACTGTTAGAGATGACTGCTTTTTCTGCACGTTGGTCCTTTCCACCAACCCGCCTGTTTATTGGCTTTTGAGGGGCGAGCAGCCGGAACTGCCCGCATTCCCCGCCCCGCCCCACACTCTTTTGGTAACAGATCTCCCACATAATCTTCCAAGCTTCACTAAATTCTTCTTGCTCTCTTCTGACACTCTTATGAGGTCTCACATTTATCAACCAAACTGACCTAGCTTCCGGATGTAAACATGCCACCATTACACAATCACTAAGATTTAGACCTAGAAGGTCTCTGAAAAGCAATGAGATAGCATCCAAAGACCATGGATGGGGTTTCATTTCCCCTCATTGTTCGGTATTTTTTTTCATATTTTTCCCTTTGGGAGGGGTGCCCTCCCCAACAGACCTCCCATGCTGTTTCATCAGCCAGAATTAGGTCACACAGCCACTTAAGGACCAATTGCAGGACAATCAAGCGGGAGGATTAAGTCTCGACGTCCTCAGAGTAGTTATCCAAGCGAACTCGGTCCTTTAACGGGGCTGGAGGCAGTGGGTGACGAGGGGGGCTGTAAATGAATTCCGCTTACTCTGTTCTCCTCATGCAAGTGAAGTCCCTCAGAGAAAGGAGGATTAAAAAGTGAGACACTGCCACCCATTGGAAGAGAGAAGCCTGCAGGCAAACAAAGAAGCTACTGAAACCACTCCAGCCCTCAGCGGCCTGGACCCTGAGCTTTACACACAACTCCCACTCTTTGCCCACAAGGACCCAGACAGTGACTTTTGAAATACCAGTAATAAAAACACAGAGAGGTGAAGTTAAGAAAAGTTTAATTGGGCAGCTGTTCCCTTTGGGCATTCTAAATTTTCAGTGGTGTTCAAAAGATGGCAGGAATGGCCTAAACGTGGGTTTCAATTTGATTGTCCTGTCTGGCATTCAGCAGATGCCTGCCCGGAAAAGCCATTCATATATTTTTTTTCCTCATGAGCAAAACATATAAAAGCAGACTGCTGCCGTTCTTGCTCATGGTCCCCAACCTTTCTGGCACCATGTGCTGCTTTTGGGGAAGACAGTTTTTCCAAGGACCAGGGAGTGAGTTGTGTTTGGTACAGGGGGTGGGGAGAAGGAGGGAGGGAGGGATGGTTTCAGGATGATTCTAGCACATTACATTTATTGCATATTTTATTTCTATTATTATTACATCAGCTCCACCTCAGATCATCAGGTATTAGAATGTAGAGGTTGGGGGCCTCTGATATATCTAACACAATTTACCCTAGCTCCATTTACACCAGTCCCATCAGTTTTTTTTTTTTTTTGACACGCATGCCAGGCATGCCTCTACCAGTTAGCCTTTGCACAGACTATTTCTTCTCCCTGAACACTCTTCCCTAGATGTTTGGCCCACATTCTAAGTCTTTGCTTAAATGTCACCCTCTCATTAAATTCTTCTCTGACCAGCTACTGATAGTAATTCCAATTCCTAATATTTCCCATCCTTTTTACTCTTTTTCCTATAGCAATGACCACCTTCTAACCTGCTATGCAATTTGTTTACTGTCTCCACTAAAATGTAAACTCCACGAAGACCAGAATTTCTTATTCACTGATCCATCCCTTTCCTAAACTAGTACCGTTGTCTGCCATTTATTTAATCTATAGTAAGTGATGAATGTACACATGAAATATTATTTACCCTCTAAACGATAGCGAGCTGAGTGTTTCACTCCGTGTAATCATAGCTCTCATAACTTTTTTAGGATTTTNGAATTTCTTATTCACTGATCCATCCCTTTCCTAAACTAGTACCGTTGTCTGCCATTTATTTAATCTATAGTAAGTGATGAATGTACACATGAAATATTATTTACCCTCTAAACGATAGCGAGCTGAGTGTTTCACTCCGTGTAATCATAGCTCTCATAACTTTTTTAGGATTTTAGTCCTTTTTTACTCTTCCAAATTAAATCTATTATTTTCATTCAGAAATTTAATCAGCATCTTTGCTTAGCATTCCTCTCATAAACAGACATTCCTTGTGAAAAAAATTTTTTTAATATTGATCTAATAATAAATTTGGTCTTTTTATATTTGAAAATGTCTTTTCCCCACTTGTTCTTGAAAGATAGTTTTGCTGGATTCACAATAGTTAGGTCAACAGTCATTTTCTCTAAGTACTTTGATGATGTAATTGAATTGTTTTCTGAGTTCATTACTGATTAACACTATTGATAAATACTAAGCACTGGATTCCTGTATCTCTGGATTCCCATCTTTCATCTGTTGCAGATCATTCCTGGCCATTTTCTCTTTGGAATTTATCTCACTTCATCTTTTCGTATTATCTCACAAGATAAAAGGACAGCAAGAGTACACAATGAAAAATAAATACCCTTAAATTCAGTAATACAAAGCAAACAGACCAATTTTGTGAATGATATAAACTACCAAAACTCACTCAAGAACACTAGATAATGTAAATACACCTATTATAGAAATTTAATTTAGAGCTCAAAACATTTCCAAAATAAAAAACAGAGAAAGAAAATCTACAAAACAGTGACCCAACAAAAATCAAAGAAGTTATAGAGATTTGTTAGGTCAGTTCTCCTCCATTTGATCTATAGAATCAATATAATTTTGATTAAAATCTTTGCAGGCTTGTGTGTAGATGTTGAAAAGCTGATTCTAAAATTTATATGGAAAGGCAAAGGAACTGTAAAGAGCCAAAATCAATTCAAAAAAAAAAAAAAACCTGCAAATTTGGATGACTAACAGTATCCAATTTCAGCATGGTATTAAAAGGACAGACGCAACTATCAATGAAACAGACTTGAGTGCTCAGAAATAGGCCCAGACAAAAAAACCGCCAATTGATTTCTTAAAACCACTTTATTGAAGTACAAATCACATGATAAAATTTACTTAAGTGTACAGTGCATTTTTTTGAAAACTTGAGTTTTCAAAACCACCATCAATCACCACGGTCCTCTTTTATAGCATTTCCAGCACTCCAAGAAGATGCTTCATGCCCATTTGCAGTCGCTTCTCATTTCCCCCGCAGGCAACTACTGATCTACTTTTGTCTCTATAGGTCTATCAACTGATTTTTTTGTTTCAATATTTACTTGGCTGCGCTGAGTCTTAGCTGTGGCATGTGGGAGAGCCTTAGCCACTGAGCCACCAGAGGAGTGCCCATCAACTGATTTTTGACACAAGTGTTATGGTGATACAGCAAAGGAAGGATAAACATGCACTTCATACATTAAAACTAGCTCAAGTGGATCAAAGACCTAAACATAAAACTATGCAACTTTGAGAAGAAAATGAAAATGCTGCATCTTGGGTTTGGTGATGAATTTTTAGATAACAGCATCAACAGCACAATCTATTAAAAAAAAAAAAACCACTAACAAATCAGACACTGTCAAAATTTAAAACTTTTGTTCTTTATCTTAAAAGACACTATTAAGAGAATGAATAGACAAGACAGACTGGGAGAAAACATCTGCAAAGTATGTATCTGATAAAAGACTTGTGCTCATTTACTGAACTCTTAAAATTCAGTATACCTAATTTTTAAAATATGAGAAACAGATCTGAACAGATACTTCACCAGAGAAGATACATGTATGGCAAATCAGCGTATGAAAAGACACCCAACATAATTTTTCACTGGGAAAATGAATTATTTCAACCACTATAAGATACCATTGCAATGGGAACCTTCATTCATTGCTGGCAGTAATGTAAAATGTCATAGTCGCTTTGGCGAGTTTGGCAGTTTCTTATAAAGTTAAATACACACTTACCAACGACTCAGCAATCCCATTCCTAGGTATTTACCCAAGCAAAATGAATTGTTTATATTAAAATTTGCACATGAATTTTAAATAACATTGATATGTCCATACAATGAAGTACTCAGCAATAGAAACAGCTACTGACTCACACAACACATATAAATTTAAAATGCAGTTTGTTATGCACAAGTGACTAGACTTAAAAGGTTACAAACTGTACAATTCCATGAATGTATATGACATTCTGGGAAAAGCAAAATTATAAGAACAGGTAAGTGGTTGTGAGGTGTAGGGTGAGGGGTTGAGTACAAAGGGGAATTTATAGGGTGACAAAACCATTACGGATAGTACAAGGACGGTGGGTGAACACATGCCATGCATTTGTCAAAGACCTGGTAGAGTGAATATTATGTGGAAAAAATGTAAAACTTTCTGGAGAAGATGAAAACCCTGCACTTTGGGTTTGTGATGTCAAGGGATCCCAGATGGAATGCAGAGTGTGACAAACAAATCTGTTTTGCAAATGTATAACTTCAATGAAGGGAACAATGAGCTGTACTAAGTTACTTTGGAAATTTTTTTGAGTGGATACTATTTAAGGTTAATGGAGAGGGCAATGACACCCCACTCCAGTACTCTTGCCTGGAAAATCCCATGGATGGAGGAGCCTGGTAGGCTGCAGTCCATGGGGTTACTAAGAGTCAGACATGACTAAGCAACTTCACTTCCACTTTTCACTTTCATGCATTGGAGAAGGAAATGGCAACCCACTCCAGTGTTCTTGCCTGGAGAATCCCAGGGACGGTGTAGCCTGGTGGGCTGCCGTCTATGGGATGGCACAGAGTCAGACACGACTGAAGTGACTCAGCAATAGCATTTAAGGTTAAAGACAAAAAAAAAAGTATTTGAACACTATACCCTAGTTGGTCAATCTGTTCCTCACAGGGGTACAACATAGTTATTCTGAAACCACTGTATAAGTATTCCAGGGTTCAACAAATAAGCAGATATACTGTAGATAAAAAGAGCCAGGTTTCTCAGAATGAAACTTACGGTGCTGAATGAGAAATCAGTTTAACTGAATATGCCTACAGATAGCTCTAAACATAGACATGTGTGCCCATATACTGGTCAGTATACATATTTATACCTCTTAGGTCATTTCACCGAAAAGGCCAAGGCAAGCACACCTAAACCCCAATCTTGGTTTCTAAATGCCGTTCTGCAAGAAAGGAACCAAGGCTCCTTGGGGAAATAGCTAATTCTAGGGCTGGCATCCAGGTTAACACCTACAGTGCTAGAAAGATTAGTCTTAAAAAAAAGTTAAAAGGATTTAGAGGCCAGCTTCAAAGAGCTCCCAATAGGCAAAGCTAAACAATTTGCATAACAAAATAACAGGTATACTGAACTTTGACTCAAAAGTATAAAATAAATAATCATGCCTACATACTAATATAAACAAATGACCAAATAGGAAAGGAACAAATCTTTTTAGTATAAATTTAATTGGAGGCTAATTACTTTACAACACTGTATTGGTTTTGCCATACATCAACATGAATCTGCCACGGGTGTACATGTGTGTTCCCTATCCTGAACCCCTCTCCCACCTCGCTCTCCATCCCATCCCTCTGGGTCATCCCAGTGCACCAGCCCCGAGCATCGAGCCTGGGCTGGCGATTTGTTTCACATATGACAATATACATGTTTCAATGCCATTCTCCCAAATCATCCCACCCTCTCCCTCTCCCACAGAGTCCAAAAGCCTGTTCTAGACATGTGTCTCTTTTGCTGTCTTGCATACAGGGTTATCGTTACCATCTTTCTAAATTCCATGTATATGTTAGTATACCGTATTGGTGTTTTTCTTTCTGGCTTACTTCACTCTGTATAATAGGCTCCAGTTTCATCCACCTCATTAGAACTGATTTAAATGTATTCTTTTTAATGGCTGAGTATTACTTCATTGTGTATACATAGAACAAATCTTTAAAAGAAAATTTGTAAAGAATACAGATACTGCTCCTTCCTGGTGAGTGTGGGCTAGGTTGAGTAACTCACTTCCAAAAATAAAAAGAGTATGGAAAGTGAAAAAACCTGCAGACACCATCACTGTAACCAGTGAAGAGACATCAATGGTAACATCTGTTGACTATGTGACCCCTGATATGAGGCACTGTGGAAGGGCGCACGACATCTGTGCCACCCTCCCCAGTGAACTACAGCCTCCAATCTGATAAACACCAGATGAGCCCACTGTGAGGGCCAGCCCACCAAATAACCAAATAGTGCTCTTCACAGCCTCAAGGTCAGGCAAGATTGAGAAACTGTCAACAGGCTGGAGAAGACGGAGGCAGTGACGACTAAATAAATGCACCATGGTACCTTGGACATGGTCGTGGAACAGAAGAGAACATCAGAGGAAAAATGGGTGAAAATCAAACATAATCTGTACCTCAGTAAACAGTATGGTACCAATGTCAATTTCTGAGTTTTGACAAATGCATCATAGTTTATATGAGGTGTTAACATTAGGGGAAGCCTGTGGAAGGGTATAGGGAATATCTCCAGATTACCTTTGCAATTTTTCTGCTAATTTGAAATTACTGTAAAATTAGTTTGTTGTTGCTTTTTTCTTTTAAAGTATAGAAGCCTCAGCACTGAAAGCATACTTGGATTTTAAATTATGAAAGGGACTTAACAGATTATACACATTTTCACAGCAACTTGATCAACACCACAGTTTATTTGTAAACATATTATAGTGTCAATAATCAAATTGACAACACTTTATACATTTCATTGTATAATATTAACATCATACCAGAAAAAAATCCACTGTACTCAGTTACAGTTTTGGTATTTTTAAATCTTTAAATACAAACTGTATTTGAAACACTGAACATAAAAGAGAAACATAAATGGAAGAGAAAAGTGGAAATAAGTAAAAGAAAGCACTATTCCTGGAAAAAAAAAAAACACAATCATCTGATTACAATTTTAAAAGAAAAAAAGGAATCAAGGAAGTAAGATGATCTTAACAACATAAAGTTACATTTCTTCAGACCTATGTGAAAGGTGAAATTGTACCATACTAAATTCTATATCTTTTTTTTTATACTTCTTTTTTCTCTTGGTTTCTGAAGTTTGCCAATGGTTTAAGCTACATTAACGACAAAAAAGAGGGGAGGGAACACAAAGCCAAATGAAATTTAAATGTCTGCAGAAAACCTGGATAAAAATTCTTTCATAAATTTTCTTTGGCAAATAATAAATTCTATATTTTACCTTTTTTGTTGAATAGGATCAACACGAAAGATTTAAGCAATGCATTTCGACATGAGTTAAATGTATGAATGAAACTAAACCAAATCCACAAAGTAAAGCATAAAAGTGGCTTTCACATTTCGCTAACAGCTCTAAAACCGCAGATTCTCCATCTTTAAAAGTATGAGAGGTCTTCAGCTGGAAGTAGACTCTTTCCTCACTCGCATGAGAAACCAGAGGTGACCACATGCTTTTTTTTGTACTTTCCCTAAAATTCATGATCATTATTAGGTTCCATTTCTTCCTCTATTACCCCTCAAAGGAAACATAGCGGCAAATCACCCCCATATTTTAAGTTTTAAATTCACCAACAACAGGGTTCACTACCAACTACAAATATTCAATGCTTTATTAGTGTACATGTCATCACCATAGGCTTAGCTTGTTAATACAGAAATAAATAACTGCAGTTAATCTGAACAAAGCAAATGAGATTAAAGAGCCCTGATCAAATGAAATACTTACAATAATCAGGTGAAAAACTATAAAAGTTACATACAGACCTAATAGCACTAGGAATGTACAATATCAATTATTGGAAAAATAAATGAGTGATTCACAGTTATAAGAAATTATTTTAATATTAGTATTTTTTCCTTTTATAGACAAACATTTATAACATATACTTGGTTTCCACCTCATATAAGACAAAGGAGAATACTAAACGTTACTGCATTTACCCCAAACCCAGCAGTGACTGTGCCACAGGTAACCTGCTTCTAAACATTGAATAGGCAGGCTGTGGTACTGAATCATGGTTATGCTAACAGTTTTAAGAAAGACATATATTTCCAGAAGTATGTTAAATACACAAATTTCAGTTCTATAAATAACAATTATCAGCAAAAATGTTCAGGTTTAACCTTCCCAAATTTTCTAATGCTTTAAATATTTTAGATATATGCTATTTGACCAGTTAGTTTGGCTACAGTTTTAAACTAGCAAACCGTTATTCTATAAGAAGAACTAAACTATAACACTGCACAAACTTCCCAAGGAAGGTAACTCGAAAAGTCTAAAAAGTGATTCCAATTATTCTAATTAACATTTGAGATACTAAAAGAATCAAGGACTCAAGAAAAACATTTTGAAATTACTCGATTTTTCTTTATCATTTTGTCTAAAACTAGTCACATAAATTTAAGATCCAAATTGCCTAACAATGTGTCCTCACAGCAGGTTTGTTACTAAAATGTTTTCATCAGAAGACATAGCCTTAATGCCTCTAAATGTAATTCTAAGCTAAAATCAAAATCCTTGGTTTGAAACCTCAAATCCAATTCCGTAACAACTCATGGGTAAATGAGTCAGGGAGAAAACATGCAGCAGCCACAGCAACAAGAGTGGAAAATAAATTCTATTTTTCATAAAGACTCTATGAAAATATAAAGCCCCATATGAGCAACAACGCAAGTCCACATATAAACATTGTTTAAAAATAGAATGTTTCCCAAGCTTCTTATGAGATGTCAATGTATAGTCATAGTCTGCATTAAGATCTTCTAAGTCAACGTTAAGCCATACCTAACTATGCTGATTTGCATACCTTCAACAATGTTCAGTTGATATACATAATTTACAAACATCCACAGCAATTCGTAATGCCCCATCAGATCATCTCTCAAAAATGGATGTTAACAGTTTTATAGTTTTGCTACTTTAAATACCAAGAAGCCTTTTCAGAGGAAGAGTTCCACCTCTTCCCATGATCCCTTAAAGAGTAGGTAACAAAATATAAAATTAAACAAGATTTATGTTTGATAAACTAACATATAAAATTACCATTGCAATATTCATAGTGACTGCTTATAAACATAACAGTCATCATAAAGCCTATAAAGTATATTCTCAGTTTTATAAAAGAAATGCAGATTGTCTCAAGGTAAAAAATACAGTGCAGGCTGCTAAAAAGCTCTTAGGAGGTGCAGGAATGAGGACAACTTCTGAAGACATGAACAAGTTCCCAACACTTCAACATCAGTTAAGCATGAACTGCACTGCAGCGGCAGGAAGCTTTTTAGTGGCTGGCACTATAAAGCTAACGTTAAGAAAGAAAAAAGGCAGAAAGCGTGGGCAACAAATGATGTAACCAAATTATTGCAAATGGAGATTAGCAATAAGAAGTGACGAGGGTGACCGTCCACTCCACTCCGTTAAGATACCATCTTTAAATACTAAGTTCTTGGCAGGAAGGGGGACTCCCATGTCAGCACAGGATGACTGTGGAAGCAAACTTGGAAAACTGGCCTCAGTGTGAACATCCAGTGTTGAAGCACCTTCCTAGAGAGAGTGAGAAACAAGACAAAAAAATCCTATTCATCACTTTACCAAACCACTTAATTCAGCTAATGAGAAATCAAGACCTTGGTTACCTAAGAAACGTTTATGGAATGCGGAGCACTATAGGAGATGCAAAGATGTACCTCATGAACCCCAAATAATCAACGACTGGTGTTAACATATGCAGAAATGACAAATATACTCAGATGACGGCAGGTACGTACTTTGAAATAAAGAGAAGTAACAGGTTATGCGAATAAGAAAAATTTCTTAGATAATCTACAATAACCCTCATGCAACATTAAACACTAGAACAATCCATCATCCACTCCCAGGGCTCTCAGATTCACACATTCAGAACAGACTTCTTGGAACTCCAGGCTCCAATCTCCTCCCATCCAACATCTGTCTTTGGATGTTTCACCATAAATTTCACACTTGACATGTCCATAACCAAACTTAAATTTTCCCCCACCAGGTGCTTCCCCTACTCCATGCATCAAGCTAGTCAAGAAGTATGAAAATTACCTTCATTCTTCCCTTCCTTACCATAGCCTTGCTCTTTCCTCACATTTATTTAATCACCATGTTCCCTCAATATACCTCCAGCATGCATCCCAAAGGAGCTTACTTGATTCATTCACCACAGCCAAGGCCACCAGTCTCCACTGAAGTGCAGTCCTCACACCAAAGTGAGGTGCAGGAGTGTGACAATTTGTAACATCTTACATCTATTTATTGCATCCAATAAAATTTGTTTTTGTGTATGTTTTATAATATACACAATTTATTATATTACATGTATAGCAGTAATAAACAAACCTGTAATAAATCTTTACTGCAGATACATTTTTTTAAATGAAAAAGGCATTCATCTATCAATATATCTCACTACAGTTATTACAACAGTCTCCAAACCTGTCTTATTTCTAAGCTTGTTTTTAATCTATTCTCTAAACAGCAACTAATCTTTAAAAAAAAAATCAATTAGAAATAATGACATTCCCTGTTATAAGTCTTTAATACTAAGAGTTTCTCTTTGCAGTAAGCATAAAACACATTTTTTCACATATTCTAGAAGGCCCTCTGCTTCTCATCAACCTGACCTCTGGCCCCTACCCCACTTTCACGAGGCTTCTGCCATAAGACTGACATACCTGCTAACCTCGGCCTGGAATACTTTTTCCTGTTCTTTAGATTTCAGCTTATAGGTCACCTCTACCTTTTTAAATTTGGTCTGCCTTTAGATTCTATCATATCTGAAGGGGTTTGGCTCCTTTAAGGCACACATATTGAAATCTGTAACTACTTGTAGATTTCAGGGTTTCCTTGACTAGCTCTCACACAACACTTACGCTCCATTAGTGTCTTAGTATACTGCTTCCCCAGCACCTTGTAAAGACTCTGGCATAGAGTGGACTCAAGTATTTACTGAAAGAATGAGTGAAGCCAAATTCCAAAATACTTAATTTCATAATGTTAGAACAGATATTTCAAACAAAAAATATTCCATTCTAAAAGTTTATCTACAAATCAAGTCTATGGTATCCTTTCTTTCCTTGGGGGTAAGACAGAAGGTCTAGAGCACTGGCTTTCACTACCATAACAGTCAGTCCCATCTCATCAATCACTGCACTGGGGAATCACTGCAGTTATTAATGGAAGTGTAGCGACTCAAGAGGGGACTTCCCTAGTGGCTCACTGGTAAAGAACCTGCCAGCCAACGCAGATATCACAGGTAAAGTTCCTGGGTCAGGAAGATCCCGGGAGAAGGAAATGGCAACCCACTCTAGTATTCTTGCTTGGGAAATCTCTTGGAGAGAGGAGCCTGACGGGCTACAGTCCTTGGAGTCACAAAGAGTTGGACATGACTTAGCAACTAAACAACAACTGACCCAAGAACCAGAACCTCACATGGTATATGACGCATGGAAGATGCTTAAAACACTTCTGTTAAATGAAGCACCAGCACTAGAACAAACAGTTCAAGCCTCCTAAAGACCTTGCCAGTGAAATCATGTATAAGTCAGTTAACTTTCTGAATTTCAGTATCTTCATTTATACATTAAAATTACAATTTATTTCATGTCTTACTGCTGTGGAGATTCAACACAAACACAGAAGTGTTCTGGACACTATAAAAGCTCTATACAAATACACCTTGGGTTTTTTTTTGTTTTTGTTACCTGGAATGAGTGAACAAAGTTAAGGACTTGTAGAGACAGTTTTCTACTGGAATGTAAGAGGTTTTGAAGGCTGAAAAAAAGAAGAAAAGTTTAAAATAAATATAACAAGAACTAATATCTTATGAGAGTTTAATTTTAATGAACATGTTAATATATATATATATCTATCTCAATCACAGAATTTTTAAAAAACAATTGCAATGGTTCTCATCAATGAAATTTCTGCTTGTTTTAATATAAAGATGCATTAAAAAGACCATTTCAAAATAAAACATCATGTACAACCAAAATTAGAAAATTACTGTTAAAAGGAAATGTTTAAACTACTACCAAATATAAATGTTAAATGCAAGAACACTTTAAAAATAAAAATGTAGGAACACATTTTCAATTGTAAATTGGTAACATATATAAACTGGTAGCCATTATAGTGGCAATCATTAAAGCTATATAGCTTTTTTACCTTTTTATTCCTGTATATTATTTTCAAGATAGTTATTAAAATTATTTGTCAATTAAGTACCTTAAATTTTCTTATACAAACTACATTAGGCCAATTAAATTATTTATTCTCCAACTTTGTTTTCCTAAATAACAATGTCAAGGAGGTCTGTAGCTATCACCTTTCTCTAAGCCCACCAACATGATCATCAGATTTAGTGATATTCTTCTCTGCTAACCAGACTCAGGACCCTTACCATGCTGCCTCTCAGCAGCTGTTCCCAACTGATCAGAGTGAGCATATAAGATAAAACCTACTTATCATGACTGATGAGTAATGTATGTTCATTTAGAAAATGTGGCAACTGAAGAAAATCTAGAAAGTCAGCCATAATTCTACTTTAGGAGATAATCATTACTAATATAACTTGAGTTGTATATGTTAAGAGAGAAGTGCACAACAGATATTTCTATAGATATTTACATATTAAAAAAAGCTAGGTGCACAGAATCATATAAGTATGCCCATTTAATCCATACTCTCGCCAAATCTGAGTAATTTAGTATCATTAACCAAAACACTGTGTCCAAAATACCTGCATGTGAGAGACTGAACTTTAATTTTAAAATACACAGCAAAACCTTTAAACGAGCCATCTTTATTCAATCAATGAACTAGCATGTGTGAAATAAGAGAAAGTAAGGTACAGCGACTAATACTGAGAGCTCAAAAAGTCTCATCCATTAAAAGATGACAGCAAACAGAAACCCTCACCTCTCTTTTCTGCAAAGGCCATGGGTAGCAATTTTTCTGCAGACTTTCTGGTTTAATTCAGAACTAAACAGTGGAATCCCAAAGCACAACTCCAGAGGAACCCAGTCTGCTTCCGTTGTGGCAACTACAAAAGGGTACACAGTTATTAATCGTGTTGTATGCTTCATGTATTATGACTGAGCAGGGTTTAACTGGTTAGTCTGATCTCTGGTCAGAGATCCTGAGACTTTCATAGATTCCTCCTGCTTCCACTGACACCCACGTGGGTTTAGCAGGTGAGAGGACTCAGAGGAGTGTCAGTGAATCTCTGAAACAGGAAATAATGTTTTTTGAGTATGTACATGCTTCTGGGAAGAAGGCACACAGCTTTCATTGACACTCAAAGTGGCTCTTTACACTAAAAATCTAATTCAAAACATCTACAAGATGAGAGAATTAACATAGGAAAAATGAAACATTTTTTATTTTCATGTCACATTTTATAATATTTTAATTATTCTAAATATATAAAAATGTTTCCTAGAAAATACTTATGAAAAGATCCATTATAATAAAAGCAAATGATATCCAAACACTTTCATTTGCAAAAGGATTAAACCTCAGAAATTAGTCAGAGATTGCAAATAATTTTTAAAGCCTTACCAGAGTTTTGCTTTGCAGCTGAATCTAGAGTTGCTTCCTCAATGACCATTTCAAATGACTCTGTGCTCCCATTCACATCTGACCCTGAAGCCAAATCAGGTTCTCCTTATAATTGAAGGGCAAACACAATAAATATTAGGACTCTAGAAGTTGGTATATGTTGTTGATAAGTCAGTCCTAACAGAAATAACAATGGAATATAGTGAACGGTCTTTACCCTAAAGAAGTTGTTAAGTGGGGGACAATTTTGTCCCACATGAAATATCTGGCAATTTTGACAAGGTTTGGTCGCCATGAATGGGGACAGGGATGTTACTGATATCTAAGGATCCTAAACATCCTACAATGCACAGGATGGTCCCCCAGAACAAAGAATTACCCAGCTCAAAATATTAATAGTACTGAGGTTGTGAAGCTTTGGCCTAAAAAAACAAGGATTCACAAGGCAGAACAGAAGTTTAGACCTTCACTTCATTACTAAAGTCATTTTTGTACCCATGGAAACATGCAGTCTGATTACATCATTCCCTTTCAAAATATTTTGACTCCCTACGTCTTTTAGCATAATAGATCCTCTGAGATCCTCTAGATCTTACCTATTACTTCTCTGCTCTCTTCTACTACTACTGCTACTGCTGCAAAGTCACTTCAGTCGTGTCCGACTCTATGCGACCCCAGAGACGGCATCCCACCAGGCTCCCCTGTCCCTGGGCTTCTCCAGGCAAGAACACTGGAGTGGGTTGCCATTTCCTTCTCCAATGCATGAAAGTGAAAAGTGGAAGTGAAGTCGCTCAGTCGTATCCGACTCTTAGCGACCCCATGGACTGCAGCCTACCAGGCTCCTCCACCCATGGGATTCTCCAGGCAAGAGTACTGGAGTGGGGTGCCATTGCCTTCTCCATACTCTCTTCTACTACAGCACATCACTCTTCTGGCCAAGATAAGCTACTCACTTGCCTGATACCCTCTACCTAAAGCTGCTACCCTCCAAATAAACAACAATTATTTATGTGTAGATAACACCTCATTTTTCAAAATTCAGTTCAAACGTTACCTTCTCTAAGGGGGTCTGATAGCTCAGCTGGGCTGAGATAAGCCTTCCCGTCCTGCTTTAGCACTTGAAGCAGACCCCTGTATCTTAGTCTCTTAACATTACACAGTAGGCTGATTCCGTTGCTTGTCTCTCCCCCAGGGTTTTTTACTCCTTGAGAGAGTGAAGTCGCTCAGTCGTGTCCGACTCTTTGTGACTCCATGGACTGTAGCCCACCAGGCTCCTCTGTCCATGGAATTTTCTAGGCAAGAATACTGCAGTGGGTTGCCATTTCCTTCTCCTTAGGTCTTAGTAATAGAAATATCTCCAGCACCTAAGCAGGTATTTTGTAAATGTGCATAGAATGAATGAAATAAAACATGACAGCTCTAGTAACATTCTTTGAAGTGACAAATCCACAGCCCTCTTCTCTAAAAATGCTCCTGTGATACCTGGCAGTCAACTGTTGAAAGTTACCCAATTCCTCTGGAAAAAGGTATATGGACCAGGAATGAATACCTAATTCAATTCACTAAATGGCTAGCAATTCATCATATTCTCTCAGCATTTCAAAGGAAGAGGTTCAGTGAATATAATCGATGATATAGAGATCTGAATTAAAAAATTCCCTAGAGTTGTAGACCACAGGTGACACCATGGCAACCAAAGCCACATACAAGCCAAAATTATGCCAGAGCAGAAAACAATTAGTAATGAGAAGGTGATTTGAAAATCAATCTTTAAAAAGAAAGGTATCTAAGGAAAATTAGCTATTGTCAATATGCAAGACGAGTTGGAGACAGAAAGAAGAATGAGGCCAGGAAGACTAAGCAGGAAACAGTTGCCATAAAACATGTGTAAAATGTCAAGATTCAGACTAGAATGGTAGTTACAGAGAATTAAAGAGAGAGGGAAAGAAATGAATATAAGGCGTTTCTAAAGACTAACTCACAGAACTAACTAGGCTGAGTGGGAAAGAAGAATGAGACAAAAACATGATTTTTAAGACTTGCATAACTGAGACAATGGTGCCTCTGACAGAAAGAGGAAAGCTGAAGGGGAAAACTATTCATCCTGGTTTGAAAATAATTTTACAAAGAGACTAAAGTTTTGAAACCATTACCCCATAAAGGAACTTAATTTAAAGCCTATGAACAGAAATATGACAGTAAAGGGCTAAAACACAATAACCATTCTGTATTCCAACCCCAGATCTTCACTTCTTTACTTATGCACTTAGGATTTTCTCCATTTGAATAACTGATAATTGTCCCGATGACATCACAGAGTATTTTCAGTGGAAAAACATTAAGTATTAAATAAGTCAACATCCCCACAAAGTCCTCACGCTTTTTAAATATTAAGTTTGTGATACACTCAATGCCAGTTACCTTAACCCAAAGGACACAACTATTGGCTAACCTCTCTCATCAGAAGCATCACTGAGTTTTCTGTTTGCAAGTTGGCTAGAAGCATTCAACATGGTGACATATCCACAAAAATGCTGCAAGTCCACTTTGTTCCTCAATGTCTGCAATGCTTTATGAACACCCATATTGACACGAGTAAACTCTAAGAACAAAGAGTTGACACCGATTATAAGTCAATAGTTTTACAACAAAACCCCCAAAACTTAAATATACTTTCCTTTTGTTAACATCAAACAATTCTTAGAACTACTTTTATATTTTACCAAAACTGACTCCAATGAATAAATATCTGTAAATGTAAAAGGATGCTGTACATACACAACATACTTTATAGACCTCAGAAGGCAACTGCTGTAACAAAACATTAACAAACATGGCCTGTCAATGGCAAATTCTCTAGGCTTCTCTTTGTACTTCCATTCTGCCTTAAGTACTTAGTGGGCTTCTACCAGGAAATTCTGTATTAAATCACATTTTTTATTTTTTAAGAAAAGTAAAAGTATTCTTATTGAAACTAAAGCTAACAATGGACTTGAAATTACATCCCTAATAAATTAAGTATCAGCTCAGGTTCTCATAATTATGTGAACTTACAAAAGAGAAAGATGTTCTACAGCCAAATACGGATATTTCTCTTTTTTAGAATTTTCACAATAATCTCCAAAGGCAAGAGAGTAACTGATCAGTTCTTGAGATTTTATGTTTTTTAAGATCCTGTTGTCACTATCCTGTAACTTCTGGACAATTAAATCATCCACAGAATTTATAAAGTATCAGAGGATTAACTAGCAAAGTTTAGTTACAGCTGCTGCTGCTACCGCTAAGTCGCTTCAGTTGTGTCCGACTCTGTGCGACCCCATAGACGGTAGTCCACCAGGCTCTGCCGTCCCTGGGATTCTCCAGGCAAGAACACTGGAGTGGGTTGCCATTTCCTTTTACTTATTTCTGAACAGGGGCTCTATTTTGGAGGAGAAAACTTTCCTCTTCAAATTTTGTGCATACTTATTTCACAATAGCCAAAAGAGAGTACTTAATTTCAAATGTGAAGCATTTATAGCCTACTCATGTGAAAAGGAAAAAAATACTTATGTAAATCTTTTTTCCCTGCTTTAGGGGAGGAGGGACAGTGGTGACTAACATTTTGGAAGAAAAGTTCTTATATGAATTTAACAAAAGTTAAATTACTCGAATGATTCATTGTTCTCTAAAATTCCAAGCAATATGACTCTAAGAACAAGAAAAATTGATTCTAGAATGGCAATTTTGAATGGAGCAGGAAACATAGGTGCTGAAGATACTTTCTTAATAATCAACAGAGGAGAGATGTTTTACATTAAACAAAAGGAAGAATGAATTTGCTTTTATAGAAATTCCCTGAGCATCTTTCATCAAATGCATTACAGCTCACAATTCTAGAAAGGAGTAACATTAAACAGACAGGCCTTTTCACCCTTGAACCTAGAATCAGCTTCATTTAGCTCAGACTCTACAATTCACTCAAGTCCTCTCTAGCAGGAAAAATAAAATTTAAAAACAATTTTAAATTATTTATTCATTTTAAATTAGGTTTTGTTTAAAATGTTTTCTCATTTTCTCTAAGGACTCTAGATTGGGAACTTGTAATACTATAGAACAAACTTAAAACACACTGACTATTAATAAAAAAAATTTCAATTTGTTTTTGCCAAAAACAAATGCTGAAACAGGAAATAATACACAAGTTCTCTGTAAATTATAATTTATAAATGTTCATTAGTGTCCATAGAAGCCCCATAAAAATAATTAAATAAAAGGACTATAGTAACATTGGGGGGAATCAACCTTCTAAGCATAAAATCCTCCCTGTGACTTGTATTCTCGCCAACCTACGAACAAATAAACAATAAAAGGAAACTAAAAGGCTAAATAAACATACAGAAAAGCTAGTCTTCCATCTAAGTAGCTGCCTACTTAGCTTCTTCATCTGCAAGACAGACTAGTATTCCTTCTAGTCCTAGGTCCTAAATGAGTCTAAGCCTATTAGTTCTTTGTGGGAAAAGGCATGTGACAGAAAGCTACCTTTCCCAATACTCTTTAAAAGCAGAACAATTTTAAGACCCTAGAACTTTAAAAGTTTAAGAATTTACTTCTTGCTATGCTTCCACTGATTGACAAGACTATAAAGAAGTCAAATGGATACAATTTGAAAGCAAGGTACCTCCTTGTAGTTCTGTCTCATCAAATGGGAAAGGTATGTGGACAGTTTCTCCTATCCCATGCAAACCATGTCCCTAAACATGAAAAAACACAAGTTGAAAGGTATATGTGAAACCTGTATTTCCAACAATAGATATTCAAATGATAATTAAAACTGTGCCTCATGATGGTGTATTCCACCTTAATACTCCATCAAAATGCTCTCAATAATTCTCTGCTTTTCTCTAGCAAGTAAACATAATCTTAAATCTTTATTAACCTATTAAGGCAATGTATCTAAAATGAGGGTACAGGTTACTGAAAAAACAGGTCAATCAGGCATCTGCTGAGTGAAGCCTGATTGAGATCCTGTGCATTCATGAGAGTTCGCTGTAGTGCTGAGAAAGAAAAGTGACGGAGGATCCCTGAGCTCCCTGGCACGCTGCGGATTAGGAGCACAAATCTCAAAACCCTGCACTGACTGACACATATTTAAAATGACTTGCTGCAGCACTGTAACTGTATACAATCAGAGACAACCAAAATGCCTGTCAGCCGGGGACTGAGGAAATAAATCAATGTGCATGTTTTCAAGGCAGCTGCAAAAAAAGGATGCTCTCTACAAAATGAAATCGAAAGGTCTCCAATTGCTAAGTGGAAAAAGCATGGGGCATATCCGTATGTAATTGCCTGCATGTGTATAAAGAAATTCTAGAAGGGTACAGCAGAAACAAATGTGGTTGTCTGATTTGGAGGAGAGTCAGGGAGTGGGGACTGGACAGAGTGTTAAGAGGGCAGTGATACTCTTTCTCTGTGTATCTTTTAATAGTGTTTTATTTTTGAAACGTGAACTTACTATCAATTCAAAAGTTAAATTGAATCTAACCCACCTCAGTCCCATGTTACAAACAACAACTGATTCCTCACATTCAAATAATTACAGTTGTGAATGATAAGCATAAGGTATTTCACTTTATGCTCATATAGAATCATTTCAGTAGAAAAGTTAACACTGGGGATCTAAACATTCTTTCCCTTTAAAGAAGATCCACACATTAATCAAATTCAAGATACTGTGATGTAAAAGAAAAAAATAATTTCAGGGGGAACAAAATCATATTCATTTACTTGGTTCATATAACAACTTGAGTATGTTTCTAATATCTTGCTTCTATTTATTGATACATGTATGATTTCAATCCTAAACAAGATTATTATTTGCAAGAACATGGTTTTAATCAAAAATCTTAATTTTGCTGTTTTAAGTTCCAGTAAAGGTAAATCTTTTCTTTCCATAAAATAAGAGATATTCTTTTTTAGAAAAGGCAAAACTCCTTAACCAACAGTTTAAAACTCCTCTCACTCTACTTCCACCACCACTGCCACTGTAGTGAACATTTTTTTGAGATGTTCTGATGTACTAAACACGGGTCTAGAGCATTTTATGTTGATCTCCCATCTCAGTCATTCTTTTCAACAATCATATAAAGGTAAGACCTTTTATTGTCTCTAATTTGCAGGTGAAGTCACTGAAGTTGAAGGAAGTTAATTAACTTTTCCAATTCAGCCAATACGTGGAGGACTCCAGATGTGAACTTAGGCGGTCTGACCTCTCAGCTCACGTCCAGCCCATCCTACTCCGTTATCTCCACCAGCCCCCTACACTTCATGTCTGCCCTCCTGGCTAACACATCCTCTCACAGTTTCTACTACTGGCCATGTGCTGATGCTAACACTCAAGTCAATCTCTCTTGTTTGAGCTCTCATTTGAATCTCAGAGTAGTTTCAATTACCTCCTAGATATTTCTACCACCCAAATGTCCCACGGGCCCAAAACACACCACGCTCATCTGCTCCCATAGTCCAGCTCTTCCTCCTGTGTTCTCAAGTGTGATGCCACCATTCTTCCACCTTCACAAGCCAGGTTCCTGAGGAATCCCTCTTCCTCTTCCCACCTCCTTCTCAGATATCTGATCAGTTCTATTTATTTTGTATTTGTAGTAATTCTTCCTTTTCATTCTTATTACCGCTTCCCTAAGCTAGGCTGTCCTCATCTCTTATCTGGCCTCCAAGACTGCATGCTAATCCTATCTTCTCCCTCCCAGTCATTCTCAACAGTCTTCAGGCTGATCTTCTAAATTGCAACTGACCATGTTAATCCCTTGCTCAGCACCCTTCACTGGCTACCACATGGATCTAAAGGGAAAGTCTAAGCACTATGGTAGGACAATTAAGGTGCACTGCCCTCCAGGGCAGGGCCTGCCTACTGCTCCAGACTATCTCTGATCTCCATCCATCACACTGCAGCCCACCCCTCAAGATGATGTAACAGCTCACAGGTCCAAGCACGTGCTCCCACTTCATATTCCTATTCATTTATTCAACAAATACTCACTGAGCAACTTCTGCGAGCCAGGCACTATTCCAAGCACTAGGGAACTAGTTATGAAGAAAGAAGAAAAGACTGTCTACCCAAGGATTTATTCATGCTAACCGTACCTCTCTGCCTGGCCTCACTCTCCTCTAAATCAGTCTTTTATACCTAGCCCAGATCTCATTATCTCCGAGGAGCTGTCCCTTCACCTCTGTCCTTGCCCCAAAGCTAGAAGGTACTTCTCTTTAACACTTCCCCTGTAACTCTCTCTAACCCTCAGGTAAAAACTGGAAGCAACTGCTTACACAACCTTTCCCATCAGAATTAAGTTCCCTGAAGACAGGAACCATGTCTCATTTGTAAACCCACATTAATTAGTACAGAATATGGCAAGTACAACTGCCAGTTCAATGAATTAATGTGATCTTTACAGAGAAACTATTATGTACCAGAAAGAGTGCTGTACTCTTCACACACACATCTCATTTCATTCTCTCAACAATTCTAAAGCTAAAAATGCTTTCTTTGGCATTAGCTCTTACTATTATTTTTGTTGTTACAAAGATATTACCATCCCCATTCTGCAGATGGGGGAAACTAAAGTTAAGAAGAGTATCTCTTAAGATGTTACATACCACTTCACACCAGCTAGGGTGGTTGTAATTAAAAAATCAGGTAATACCAAGGGCTGGAGGGAATGTAAAGTCACTTTGGAAAACAGCCCAGCAGTTCCTTAAACAGACAACACATAAAGCTACCACGTGACTCCACATTTTCATTTCTAAGGATATAGCCCAAAGAAGTGACAACATGGCCACTTCGACAACACGAAAGCAGCCTGTATATGATTCCATGTATCTGAAATGCCCCAAACAGGCATTCCACAGAGACAGCAAGTGTCGGGGGTGGGAGGCTGGTGCAGTTAGAGTGGCATAGAAGAGTGAGAACTACAGGAAAAGGAAAATGTAGCACCAAGTGTGGTGCTGACTGCAGACGTCTGTGAATACACTAAAAACCACTGAATCACACAATTCAGTTGGGGAATATGGTATGTGAAGCACATCTAAATTTTAAAGCTACTATTAAAAAAAAAAAAAAAAAAACAGGGCCACACTGGTAGCAAAAGCTGAGGCTGGAACTCAAAGTTGAGTCTGCCTTCAAAGCCCACATCGTTTCCACCACTCTCAATCTGCGAGACAAAGGCCAGGATGAAAATCCTGATCTCTGGTTCTTTATGTGTCAGTCTCACAAATGTCTAATTACTGATGTCTGACTGTGACTCAGCAGAGAGTCAAACAAATTGCAATCTTTGAAATTAAAATCCAAAACTGATTGTTTGAAATAAGGTTAACTGTACCTGAATCAAAACCGCCGAATGTGTCAGGGCATCATTCAACATCGTGAGCACATTTGACGTAGGAACCACCCCAGGATCATGACCCCAAGATGTGATTAATAATCGATCATAACCCTAGGGACAAGAAAGAAATAAAACATACCAGGGCATTTAGGAATTTTAAGAAATTAAGTAAGTTATCTAGAATAGTGCTTACCAGTTTCTATCTTCCTCAAAAATGATTTTTTAAAAACCCACAAAAACATACCTGGAATATATCTGGCAGTTTTCGAAGTCTTGTCCCTTTGGACAGCAAAAGAGATGGTGGTCCTTGCCTGGTGATATGGTAAATGTACAGTTTAAACCAGACAGAACTGACTTCTGGGATAGCCGGTCCAATGTGCTAAAGTCATAGAACAGGTAAAATAAAGCTGTAAATACTTATCTAATGAAGCCAAATTTCACAAGGGACTAAATATACTCTTACAGCTAATCCCTTATGGAAGTGTTAACCTTATGAAGTGTTAACCTTAGCCTTACAAAGATAAATGTTAAGTGATCCATTCAAGCAGTTTCATATATAAACTGGAACTGAGAAAGCAGTTCTTGTCACTGCAGCTAAGAGAATGGACTCTGGAGCAGTCGGGTTATGTCTGAAACTTGGCTTCATCCCCTTGGCCGTACTGCCACAGGTTACTTAAAGTCTCTTGTGCCTCCTTCTGCTCGTTTGTAACACGGCAACAAAATACTTACCTCTTCAGGACATTGCTAAAAGTTTAAAACAGTACCTTGCAGCACATGATAAGCACTATCAAAGTGTTAATTATTTCCACTAACAATTTTTCTCAAAAGAGAGATTATCTATCCTTGCATCCATCTTACCATTCACTCAATTCATGGATTCCTACTGTGCCCAGAGGCTGTGTGAAAGAGGAGAAGGAAGTATGTATGTGTGGCAGAGGGGAGGGGACACAAAGAATTAGAAAACAAAGATCAGTAAACGCACATCTGTGCCCACTCTCACTGAACAGAGGACAAAACTGGGCTAAGGGGGGAGCGTGCTCAAGAAGCAGCTACATCCGCATAGGCAACAGAACCATCCATGTACCAGAATCCCTTCCTTTTCCCTACACCATGAAACCCCGCACACCGAGGAAACCAGGCAGGATGTAGCACAATCCTCGCGCTTTGAAAATGGTACACGTCACGTGGTGCACGCCTTGCTAAGTATACAGATACATGAAACTGATTTATTTCAAAAAGTAAAAGACCAGAAGTCATCTTCACATGTTAAAGGTAACTAGAGTTCTATCTTTCAAATGTCAGCTTATTCAGCATCACAGCCCCACTTCCTAAACACTTCGTTTCTTCCTCATTAAAGTTATCCTATCCTTCAAGGCAATCCAGGTTTCCTTCTTAGAGGATCCAAAAACATTCTCTTTGAAATCCTGCTTTCAAGAAGAAAACTGTAATCAAATGTGTCATTAATCACTAGACAATGGTGGTTGGTGGTTTAGTTACTTCAGTCATGTCCAACTTTTCATGACCCCATGGACTGTAGCTCACCAGGCTCCTCTATCCATGGGATTCTCCAGGCAAGAATAGTGGATTGGGTTGCCATTTCCTTCCCTAGGGGCACTAGACTATATATATAAAGTACCAATTATACCTCACAAATTGAACATCTTACAACAACAATACGTACAAAACTGCTTTGAGTTGATGATTTTAGTATCTGCTGCCTACAATTTGAGAATCAATACGTAAGACTGTTAAGCCTCCCCTTCAAGCTGCCATGAGGAAGAGAAAACAGTGGCAGAGCGGGCTTCCCAGTGGGTCTTTCTTTACCTGGGGGGTGCAGCTGCTGACGGGCCGGATTTCATTGGTGAGAGGAGCCATGGAAACAAGCAAGGTGTAATTTTTGTTTAGAACTCTGCTGCAGGTTGCAGGGTCCAACCCAAGAAGGCTTTCACAGCGCAAGAGATCCAGGGGAAAACCTGAATTGTGACCAACCACATACACAGAATGAAAGACTGACAGCACAAAATAAAAATGTCAAAGATGAAAATATTGAGAATTGCCTTCAATTTTTTAAATAAAAATTAAAATTTTAAAAAATAAGGTAGAATATTTTTTTAAAAACACTTTATTTCCTAGGAGGTCAACTAAGACTTTCTAAGATTTAAAGCTAAAAGTCTTTATTCTGATCCAGAAAAATAACTGTCTACTGGTGTTTCTTCGAGCTAACCTTTTACTTTAAATACATTTGCTTTACCTTACTTCCTCTCCATCATGGCAGTGCCATCTTATGAAAGCTGAAGTGCCATGGGAAAGCTGTTTCCTTCCCTCTCCCAATTTTCAATTTCTATAAAAACTTCACAGCCAAATTCTGAACTGACCGGGGGGGGGGGCAAGAATTCTTATTTAGAAACACATGCCCTAAACTGGGTCCATAAAGCATGAGCTAAGCATGCAAATGATGTTAAGTGTTCCCACTTTTAATCCTTCTGGAAAATTCCAATTCCATTGCTTCTAAAAAGAGTCCATTGAAACTTCAGAAGATCAAGTTAGTCCTCTAAGCAAAAATGAATCTAAAAAAGGATACAGCTTGCTAAAAGAGCCTAGAAGCCCTGAATACAACTGGCACCCAAGATCTTGGTCTTTAATATCATTCACCACTAAAAGAAACCAGGATCCTAGGGGAGGAGGCTGGAGCAAAAACACAAAGTAAGATAGCTTTGTCAGAAAATAAGGAATTATTCCCCACCAAAATTAAAAAAAAAAAAAAAAGATAGAGGGACAGCATGACAAGAGGAGTCCCACCCGCAAAATCTGAGACAATGTAGCAAAAAAATGAGACAACAATGACTGGTTATAAATCACTGAAAAAACATAAACTGATAAATCCATACTGAGAATGTAAGAGAAAACTTGGTCCCAAATGTTAAATGAGGAAGAAGTGGTGGAGCTGGGGGAAAAAAAGATCAATTCGCAGCCACCACAGTCAAGAATGGTTCAGACAAGGATCAACAGAGAATGCTAAACCTAGGAGGAACACTGATGGAGCAGGGCATCTGCATGGTCGTAAAGTGTCTCCCTCTATAGACTGCTGAATAGTTGTGGGGGGAATGATACAGAAGAAACTATAACTTTCTGACCCCTCTGGTCAGTTCAGAATTTGCCTGTGAAGTTTTTATAAAGACTGAAAATTGGTGGAGGGAAGGAAAGAGCTTTCCCACGGCACTTCGGCTTTCTTAAGATGGCACTACCCCGATGGAGAGGGAGTAAGGTAAAGCAAATAATGCAGAAGTCAGAAAACACACTAACTGGGTGGTCGAAATTTGCTAATATCACAAGGACGGATGCCGCATCATAGTTTGTTTAGCAAGCGTTCTGTTCTGCACGATCAGGGGGGACAAGCAGTCCAGCCAACGGCATATGAGGCAAAGGGATTCTGGAGGGTGTTTGTGTTTGGCCTCTCACAGATAAGGGGAGTGCCTATGATCTTAACTAAGTTAGGCCACACATTGTTTTCATTTTTCAAGCAGTGCCTCAAGCTGTCTGAAACCAGAAGATTACTAAGAAATTAGTCTTGTCACAGTATCAGAGGTTTGCTTCTCTGACAGCATCACAAGGCTTTTTGCTTTACAATAA
Source organism: Neotragus moschatus (assembly GCA_006410615.1). Lineage (NCBI taxonomy): Eukaryota > Metazoa > Chordata > Mammalia > Artiodactyla > Bovidae > Neotragus > Neotragus moschatus. Next base: position 87,431 of record SJYA01001954.1, on the reverse strand, counting down.
ATATCAAGTACTACATGATACACTCAAACTACAAATTGCTAATGACATAAAAAGAAAATTCTTTCTACTCAAAAATAGATGCTTAAACACCAATACTACAGAGTTTCTTGTTTAAAAAGGAGTAAGACTGAGTTACCCCATCTGGTACCTACAAAAAGCTACTTTGTTAACATGGAGGGTATTAAGCCTTAATGCCCTAATAAAAAGTTAATTCTTTATCTGGAATGAATGGTCTTTTTTTCTATGAATCTGAAACGGTACTAGTTACACACCATTATTAGAAAAATTGAAAACAGTCACTTAAATCATCTTCTGTGGTTCATTATAATGAGGGGCCCCAGTTAAGAAAAGATGGTTAGAAGAATGAAACTTCATAAACAATCGCCGATCTGGTCTCAAGGGGAGGGAGGGGTTACTTACATTTTAACTTTGGAGCCACATCAGTTAGATTCTAAGCAATTAAAGCTCCAGAAACAGTCAACTACTAAATCTGCTTTAAAGGTTAAAATTATACTATACTTTCAACACAGAATAAGTTTAGGTTTACCATTTCGTTGATGATATATAGACTATTCATTATTCATGCAAAAAAGTTTAGTGTAACCCATTAAGCAATAAACTGTTCATGAATAAATCAATAAAAATCTTAGTGTTCAAGAGAAGATAATGCAAGGGACAGAGCAAAGGGAAAATATTCAAGAGACATGGGTTCAAGCCCCAGCTCTTCCATTTACTAATCATATGAGCTTTAATGACCAAATGCACAAGAGATTTAACCAAGAAAAGTCTGAATTTCTTTATCAATAAAGTGAGTTACCCCTGGCTGGTCACTAGCACTCTGTAACATCCTTGGATTCTATGATGGGCAGGAGGACACTTCAAATATTCTAACCCATTATCTCTGAAAATCACTTAAAAGTCCAAGAAATTCCAGGGTTTGTATATCCAGAGATATATTCAAGACTGTGGCATTCACTGCTGGGTCACATGATTTAATATTTGGTAACCAAAAAATGACTACAATCAACAAATGTTTATCAAAAAGAGCTTTAGTCTCTTGGTATTTGGTGACTTAACACTCAGTTTCAACCGTTTGTGAATAACCTCCAGCATGGAATCATCTATAATCCTGCTGAAGCATGACTCTGAACCAAACACCCTAAGCTGAGGCGGTGGGTCACCAGGTGTTGAGTGTCTAGTCTCACTCAGCTGAACCACCCAGGGTTTTTGTTCTCCCCTCCACAACAACTCTTATGAAGTGACAAATGATTCCATTCTAAATGTTTTTAACTGAGCTGAAAAGAAAGCTAGATGCTGGTGAGAGAAGTAGAATGAAAATGGTATGACTAAGAAAATGATGGTTCCTGGCCAGAAAATAGAACTTTTAGGTAAACGAAAGAATGAGTGAAATCAAATGTGATAGTGCTGCCAAAATTCACAAGGCCTCCAAAAGGCAACTCCCTTGAGTGTCCAAGGACTGCAGGATGCAGTTACAGTCACAGCGTCATGTTCTCACACTGGTGCCCAAGCTGCTGCCTCTCTTTACAAGCACATTCCTGGGGCCACTCCTCAATTCAGGAGCTACCACATCAACTCAGCTCAGGTCTGATAACCCCTTTCTATCACAAAACTGAGAAGGCACACCAAGGCAGCAAGTAAAATACTTCAGGAAATATTACAGCAGCACTTGAACACAAACACCCTATTTCTTATCTTTATAAAGTGAATTCTTCATTCTTGATGCTTCATGCTTTCTAAATAAATTTTGTCATTTGTCCACCTCTCAAAACATATGCCTGTTTCACATCTGTAGATAGGCATCTACAGATGTCTACATCCCATTCAGCTACTTAAACAAATTAACACTCCCACTCTTCTTGCAGATGGCTAAACAAATTTAGATACTACAAATGTCAGCAGCACACAAGAGAAGAGAGAAAGTAATATAAGAAATGGCTGAAGAGTAAAGAAATTCACAGAACAAGAAATGTTTTAAAATAGGTGATGATGAAACAAGTGAGCATGACTTGTTTAATTTCTTAGAAAGAAGTTCCATAAGATCATGTCTTCAAAATCGAGTATATTTATCATACCATAATTGGGTTGGTCTGGCTGTGCAGTCTGAGAAACTAGATCTTTATTATGACGCAGGAACAGTATTGTGTTCCTCAGAGTGAGCGCATGGTCAAAGTACCTCTGTGCTTCCCCTTCACCAGTGCTCTGAACCTGAAACAAGAGAACGTATGGGTTGCAACAAAAACCACTCCCATGCCATTCATGCTAGTTTATAACCATAAAGTAGAAATATTTAGACATTATTAATCAGCCTTTTCATACTGTGAAATTAGTTTTCTGCTTGCTCCTTGGAAGAAAAGCTATGACCAACCTAGACAGCATATTAAAAACCAGAGACACTACTTTGTGAACAAAGGTCCAGCTAGTCAAAGCTATGGTTTTTCCAACAGTCATGTATGGATGTGAGAATTGGACTATAAAGAAAGCCAAGCACCAAAGAATTGCTGCTTCTGAACTGTGGTGCTGGAGAAGACTCTTGAGAGTCCCTTGGACTGCAAGGAGATCCAACCAGTCAATCCTAAAGGAAATCAGTACTGAATATTCATTAGGACTGATGCTAAAGCTGAAACACCAATTCTTTGGCCACCTGATGTGAAGAACTGATTCACTGGAAAAGACCCTGAGGCTGGGAAAGATTGAAGGCAGGAGGAGAAGGGGACGACCGAGGATGAGATGGTTGCAATGGCATCACCAACTCGATGGACGTGCATTTGAGCAGGCTCCAGGAGTTGGTGATGGACAGGGAAGCGTGGCATGCTACAGTACATGGGGTCACAAAGAGTCAGTCACAACTAAGCGACTGAACTAAACTGAAAAATCAGCCAATCAGAAATTTGCCCAGGCAATAGTGAAACACATATTAACCTCAATCTTGGTTGAGCTTCCATTTGACTACACTTTGGAAGGTGACAGAAATTACCCCAACAAGTAAAACAACTTCAGCAACAAAGTAATGCCAAATTTTAACATTATATGTTCCATATATGATTCAAACAGGGTGCTCAAAAAACTCTAAGATCTGTATATTCTGCTTTGTCTAGAAAAGTAGTCTAATCTATGGTCACCAATGATACCACTATTTTATCACCCTGTTCACAACTCTGCAAGGGACAACAGAGTATGTAACTCAATACAACTGTTCAGTATTGCTGAACATACAGCTTTAAATCATTCAACAAGGATTTACTGAGCCCCTATTCTGTACTATGACCTCTTTAGGATGTAAGGACAGAGGAGTGGACGGAACTCCTGCCTTCACTGTGTTTACATTTTAATGCATGCTCTTCTGACACTGAGTCAGTCACCTGTTTAATATGTAAAAGCACACACATTCCAGAAGCAGCAGAGAAAATAGAAGGCCAGGTCTACAAGGGGAAATAATTACATTTGCATCACATTAACAAGATCAGCCAATTAAGTTTGATCAAGATGAAGGTTCTTAAAAAATAGCTAAGAAACTATTTTTAAAAACTAAACTTCAGACTAAAGGGCTTTTCCAAGAATGTCTATGTGGTAAAAAAGAAAATAGATATATAAAGCGTAAAAGAGATCTTCCAATTTGCTGTACTTGATAAAAGACCAGCTGAGGTGAGAAAAATAAAAATCCAGAAAACATGATAATATGTGCTAGAATATAAAAAATTTATTGGAAAAGATGATACACAATAAGAATTGGAGCTAAACAAGATATTAAAAGCATGAGGAAATAGTGAAAATATAAAGAAAAAAGTTAAGGAGATAAATTCATAACAAGGATCATCTCAGCCACTAAAAAAGTAAAAATCCTACGGAGAAGGTGGGGAGGAAAAAATGTCATGGTGGCTTTTTGGGTTTTTTTTTGTTTGTTTGTTTGTTTTGAGATATAAAGTACAAAATTACCAAACATTCTCTAAATATACACTGAGTTCATCACCAAAGCAAGGAAGGTACCGAAATTATTAGTCAAGGAAGAGATTAGACACACAAACTACTTGCTTAAAGAAGCACAGAGGACAGAATAAAATACTCAGGGAATGAAACACACCAAAAAGGCGATCAAGATTTAGAGTTAAGGAAAACTAGGCTGTACTCACAGGGAAAAGATGGTTAAAAACAAATATGGCTGAGGTCTTCAAGATGCTAAAAGGGACAGTGAGAGTGGACATAAATATGATACCCAAGGACACTGTTCCAGACTAAGTGGAACAAAAATTTCAAATAAAATTCCTTAAGAGTAGATTTTTTTAAGTTATGATGAAAAGAAAAAAAAAAGGCTATTTTAGAAAAGTGCATAAAAACTGCACACAGACTTTAAGATTTCTGTACCCCATTTCCTCATTAAGTCAAATTATGCTAAGAGCTTAGATGAGGTAAATGACTCTTTTAAAATCACAAAATTCAATCATCCAACCAATATGTTTAAAACTAAATGACTGCCACAGTATTAGGGTGGGAATGAGCAAGAATATACCAAAAATCTACATAACCAACAACTGATATTTTATCAAGCAAGAAAAGAGTCCCAACACCCTGACATCCCATAAGCTACCTCGATTTACCTTTTCTAGTTCAATAAGAAAGCTGTCCAGAGACTCATCGGAGAGTTTGCCAACTTCAAACATTGTGACTGCATGGCTTTTCAAATTCTGCAATAAAGAAACAAAAACAAAACTGAAATGTACTTTATTTGAGCCTATTATTAATAAGTTTTAGCTTTCCCTCTGAATGCTAAGCATCTTATCTTGATATTATGCTTTCCAATATATTTAACCTCAAATGTGCATAAGAGTTGATTTTTCTAATTACAAAAGCAGCCCTCACTAAAAAGCTACCACACTCCTCTAAAGAATATAAAATAAAGCTGGCTGCATTTTCAGGAATAAATTTAGTACTTAAAAAAAAGATATAAGAACACTGAATTATTATGTACCTAATCGTTAAACATTTTCATATTTAAATAAGAATTTGACTTACTGGTGAAAGGTTTCCCATCATTAAAAAGGCAGTAAGTGTAGAGTCAAACAGGAACGCGATACGCTTTGTGTATCCTGTAGACAGATTCAAACTGTTTATACTGGCTGTGTCTGCTGGGGGGATAAAAATCATAGTTTAAAAATCAAGTAAATTAAAACTCTTCNTTATGTACCTAATCGTTAAACATTTTCATATTTAAATAAGAATTTGACTTACTGGTGAAAGGTTTCCCATCATTAAAAAGGCAGTAAGTGTAGAGTCAAACAGGAACGCGATACGCTTTGTGTATCCTGTAGACAGATTCAAACTGTTTATACTGGCTGTGTCTGCTGGGGGGATAAAAATCATAGTTTAAAAATCAAGTAAATTAAAACTCTTCATTATTCATCCTTTGGAGTAAGAATGTATTTCATTTCAGCTTTAATAATTAAAAGTACATAATATAGGCAATACTGTAAGTCATAAGAGGTCCCAATTCTACCTTATCTCCAACATAAAGAAAAAAAAAATTTTTAAGCCATTCACTTGTGTAGTAAATTTTCCGAAAGTCAATAATAATCCAAGACTTGATCATTGCCAGATCAAATGACTACCTAGCTTAATCTCTGTAGACAAGTCGCCAGGCCCAGGGAATAGAACTACCGAGGGCAGGAATAGAAGCCACTTGATTGTGCCCTTCTCCTCTCCCCACACAAGTATATGCAAGCCCCTCGTCCACTATGCTTTGTCCCCCTCTGTACCTAGAGGCCTTCCTGCGATGGTCTTTCTGCACTCACCAGGTGGCACTCTCTTAGTGGTTCTCAGCCCCAACACCATCTTCTCCACGNGTTTATACTGGCTGTGTCTGCTGGGGGGATAAAAATCATAGTTTAAAAATCAAGTAAATTAAAACTCTTCGTTACTCATCCTTTGGAGTAATAATGTATTTCATTTCAGCTTTAATAATTAAAAGTACATAATACAGGCAATACTGTAAGTCATAAGAGGTCCCAATTCTACCTTATCTCCAACATAAAGAAAAAAAAAATTTTAAGCCATTCACTTGTGTAGTAAATTTTCCGAAACTCAATAATAATCTAAGACTTGATCATTGCCAGATCAAATGACTACCTAACTTAATCTCTGTAGACAAGTCACCAGGCCCAGGGAATAGAACTACCGAGGGCAGGAATAGAAGCCACTTGATTGTGCCCTTCTCTCCCCACACAAGTACATGCAAGCCCCTCGTCCACTATGCTTTGTCCCCCTCTGTACCTAGAGGCCTTCCTGCAATGGTCTTTCTGCACTCACCAGGTGGCACTCTCTTAGTGGTTCTCAGCCCCAACACCATCTTCTCCACGNAGTTGTTGCTTTAACTGACATCACTGCAAGACACTGTGACTTCATTACAAGGCACTGGTCAGGCTGCTCCCTGCTGGGCACAGACAGTGAGGAAAGCTTTCGCTCCCTGGGGTGGGATACTGCTTCAGGGTTCTGGTCTTGCTCTGCTCTACTTCCTGACAGCTAATAAGCATCTCACTGCTTCCACTTCTCAGTATCAAGACAAACATCTATAATCCATTCAGTGCTCGTAACATGAGTGAGAAAGAGTAGGAAAAGTACATACCTTAACCAGAGACAGGTCTATCTCAAGAACATTTGCAAGCTGGAAAATAAAATTAAAAATTATTTTATATCCTAAGAATTATCAGTGTATCATAATAAACAGTTACAGATAACTTCTCCATCATCAGGAAATTTAAATTATTAATAAGGGAAATACTGAATAAATTTGGTAAGCAGAATTTTCTTCTTTCCGTATCTTTAAGACACTTAAGGTAGTACAAATCCAGGCAGTGACCCTAACAACTTAGCATGAATTATAATTACTTGAGCTTCTTTAATTAGAATTTTAGTTAGAATTACTTAGCCTTAATTTTCTCATTTAAAATGAAAAAATTCTAGATCAATCATTTACAATGCTTTTACTATAAAGTCATATAAAGTTATTCAACCAAATTATAACTATATACATATACAGGAAGTAACTTAAGAATAGTAACTTAAGTATATTACTAGTCTCAGATCTAACCATGTACGGATTTTTAAAATATTAGTTATATCATTAAATAACTGTATCCACTTCACACAAACTCATTTTACGATCTTGAGGCTAAACTCTTTCATAAGATGCTGTCACACTTACCTCTGCAACATTAGTATGTTCATCTATTGACACGAATATCTTATAGAGCAGAGTTTCAAAATAATCACCTTGCACTCGATTCATTACAAAACCTTCAAGAGGAGGAACTAAAACAAAACAGATGTTTCTCAGCGATTTAATTTTATAAAAGAAGAAAGTTTAATTCAAATATCTATTCAAAAAGAGACCTCCAACTTAGGAAATGAATTCAGCTTTTGATTCGTTTTATCAACTCCACTGCAAGTTTTTCTAAAACTCCCAAAGTAAAGGTCATATACAAAATGCTGTCTACACATAGTGGACTCTGATGGCACAGCACAAATCCATGAAAGTAATTTCACCCCCAGGGACCACTCAGCATTACTCGGGCAGAGAAGTGCTTACAGGCGTGGACCCAGTAGAAAGGCCGGGGGACTGTGGTTGCTTCAGAATGGGGAGGTCTGCCAAGGGTACGTTTTTGATCGGTCTTAGGCAGCAGGATGCCTGGTCTAAAGCAGAGAAACAAGGGCTGCGAGCTGCCATGCTATATAAAACTAGGGGGACAGAAAGTATCAGCTCGTTGTCCTTCTCCGATCATCCCTGCTCCATCCTGACAAAAGGGGAAACCCATATGTGTGACTCCCACGTTTATCATTGATGTGATTTGCTCTTTGGGGCTTTCTATTCTGTATCCTCCTTAATGGGAAGAGGGTCAAAACCTTTGTCAGCACAAAAGGCTGCCCAGTCGCTACTCTCCACCTGGCAGTTTGTACTCTCTCCATCTCTTTGGTCCAGATGCCCTACTCCAACTTACTAGGCTGCTCTTCCGACCATAATGAGGAGGCACTACGCTTGCCTTTGCCAGTCTCCCCTGTGGCCACACTTTCCTTAAAAGCATTCGGGAAGATATGTGCCTAGATCACAGGAGGATCTGGTGCCCCTGTGTCCTCTGACCCTAACACTACCTCACTGCACCCAAAATCTAAAGATATTCCCGAGAGAGAGCTGTAAGACAAAACTCAAGTGAGCAAAATGAAGACACTCTGAAGAACCACCATGTACACATCAGGGTAGGCTATCCGAGTTACAGCTCTGTCTCATGGCATTTTCTGGTTTGGTGCTAACCCATATTTCTAATCACCCAAGAACTGTTAAGAATCAAAAGTTTCTTTTTAGAAATATTTCAGCAATCCCATTTTTTAAATATAATTAATTCTTTTCCTACACTATCAACTGGGTGAATAAGAAGTGTCAAAATTTACTGAATGCTTACTAAATGCCAGACTATACTACTAGCTGCTTTATATATATAATTTCACTTAATCCTCTTAATATCAAGAGTTGTTAAAAACTATACCTTATCTTAGAGATGAAGAAACCAGAAACCAAGGCACTAAGAGGTTAGAAATATGCAATTTACATTTGGGCAAAAAGAATGAGAAATTCTTTATCTCTACATAAAGAGATACAGAATAGTCTTCAATATATATTAAAAAAGCAAAGCATTCGTTGGATACCCCATCTATGTAAGAACAAAATCACACAAAAAAGGATATATATATATTTGTGCATAGTATGTTTGTGAGAGAGTATACAGGCAACTTAGCAGTAGTGGCCGACAGAAATTGAGTTAACTCAGGGCAGGCATTGGAAGCAGATGTTTTTATACTCTTTTGTAAGTTTAGGATTTTATAATCCTAATTATTGCCTACTCAGAAAGACATTAATAAAAATAAAGAAAAATAACCTGGAAACAGCAAAGAAAAATTTTTTTTTTTTTAATAAAGGACAAGGAAGGCCTGGGCATAAACACATATAAACACAAATAAAACATAAAGGTTAGGACACACTGGAGCATGACCACCTGATGTGAGGGAGTGTTTCTGTAATAAGCCCTATTACTCAGTTGTTAACAGTAAGGTTCCTGAAATTTTTTGACTCTTTATATATTTGATTACACAAATATCTTAGAGAACAGATGATATCACAAACAAGACCAGCTAAAAGATACGACGGAAAACACATTTACAACACATAACCTTAATGTAACAAGTGCTTCTACAAACTAACCTATAGAAAAAAAGCTCTACTGTGTTCAAATATGTTAACCACATCACCAAAACAAACAAATAAGGAAATGATCTAAATAACCCGCAACAGAGTAATGGTTTAGTANACAAGACCAGCTAAAAGATACGACGGAAAACACATTTACAACACATAACCTTAATGTAACAAGTGCTTCTACAAACTAACCTATAGAAAAAAAGCTCTACTGTGTTCAAATATGTTAACCACATCACCAAAACAAACAAATAAGGAAATGATCTAAATAACCCGCAACAGAGTAATGGTTTAGTAAACTGAAACACTGCTGTTCTTGTTCGTTTGTTGTTTAGTTGCCAAGTGGTGTCTCTTTTGCAACCCCGTGGACTGTAGCCCACCAAGCTCCTCTGTCCATGGGATTTCCCAGGCAAGAATACTGGAGCAGGTTACCATTTCCTTCTCCAATCAAACCTGTGTCTCTTGCACTGGCAGGAGGATTTTTTACCACTGAGCCACTTGGGAAGCCCCAGACTGAAATATAAAAGGGTCTTAATATTGATTTAACTTGGGGAGGGAGTGAAGAAGGGAGGAAGAGATAAGCCAAAAGAGACAGTCATTACATGAAAAAATAAGACACAGATATGTCTGGTAAAAATGAACAACATACAGTTCTATGGTATTACTGAATACATTACACAGTGAACAAGGTTTAAAAGGTGACATAAATTTATAAAGACAGATTTGATTTAGGATTTTAAGAAATTTAAATTTACCTTGGATTTCTATTTTAATACAGTGTTTACACCACCATAAGATAAAAATAAAAAGAAGGAATTTAAGTAAAATCACCACAGTGTGCTGTAATGTAATGAGGAAGAAATGATTTTCTTTGAAAAATTCTAACACAAAGATCCCAAGATGATGTGTGTCGAACTCATTAGGGTGATACAGTGCCCAGCACCTAGTAGTCATTCAAAAACCATTGAGAAATATTACCATATACTCACCTGCTATACAACTGTCATCAGAGATTGGTACATCCAGATAAACAAATCCTTTGTTATATAAACCTACAGAAGCAAAAGTATCTCGTTTTAGATGAAACAGTAAACATTAGTAGTTAAAAAAATAAAAACTTTATTCTTGATTTCCCATAAAGATTCTTACAACTTAATGGTATGTGAAAAAGACAAGACAGAAGAAAAAAATTATTATCAAAGCTTTCAAAATCTTGGTTTCCCTCAAATGCTCAGAACTGCAAAATTTTTCGAATGATTCATTCACACAAATTTCTAATCTGTGTGACTAATTACAGCCACACTGGAAAACAATGGACAAAGGTCACATTTCAAACAATGCCACGCCTTAGGAAATATTATTATTCTTATCTAATTGATAAATAATTGCTGCTAATTGTGGATGCTTAAAATAAGTTTTTATGGTGACAGAAGACCATTTCTACTAACCACTTACTATGGACTACATTGTAATCTAGTGATCCAGAGAGTTGAGGGCCTGCATCAATGATCTTATCAATAGCGCATTTCTCAGGCAAAGTGCATATCTAGGAAAAGCAAAATATTTTCAATTAAGCTCTGTCCAAATTAACTAATTGATAAGTCTTCTCAAATCCATTCACATCTAAACCAATGATTATATGCCATTAATTATATGAACTACCTGTTATATTCATTCTTCACTCTAGAATTCAAACAGAAAAGGCTATGCACGTAATCATCAATTAAGGTGCCAAAGTATGCTACCAACAGAACTCACAAAACAAAGTAATTTTAAGTGCAAATACTTGCAGGTAAGTAACATGTTCACTAATAAATACTAATATTTATTCATCCTTTTTGAATTGGAATCTGATCCACATACTGATTCTGAATCTCTCAAATCAAAAGCTAATTCACATGCCACACGATTATCAGTGACAAGATCACTATCTTAAGAAGTAGTCTGATATCTTAATTGGAAGTAAATGCACTGACACAGAACTTCTAAGCCTTGCTCTCAGTGGATTTATTCTGTCCTTGGAAGTAAAATGCAAATTAAAAAGAAGTCCACATGCTCACTTAATTCCTTCAGCCACGGGGATATGACTGCTCTCTAGGCACCTCGTCTACTGCTCCACCTCCTTCCTCTAAATCAACATCTCTTCTTAAACGTATACAGCTTGTAACAAATGTAGTCTGACCACTGTAAAGAGCATTTCCCTTGATCTTGACCTCAGTGCTCTATCAAGCATCTAACACTCGAGTATAGCATTTCAACAGTGATTTAAGAGCACAGCAAACTGTCCGAATTACAACCCTGGACTTTGCTCCACTGTGACTGGAGTCATTACTTCACTTCTCTGTGTTCATTTTCCTCACATGTGAAATAGGCTACAAACAACCGCACACCATTGGGGTTGTTATGAGAATCAAATGAGACAATATAAAAGGCACCTGGAACAGTGCCTGGCACCCTGAGCGCACACCAAGCACTCAAAAAGTGTTAGCAATGTTACTGCTGGTAGTATCATATCAACTGTACATGAAACATCCATCTAATTAAATCCCCAGATGACCGTACAAGAACCACATCAAGTCTCCCTCATTAATAAAGAGTATTTTCGAAACTTACCGATAGTCTCGCCTACTGCGATCATTTACAATTTTGAATTTAAGGTTAATTTCCTTCAGGAACACCAAATAGTGTTACGTTTTAAAAAAACTTCTGCAACTATGATTAAAGATAATTTTTTAAAATGAAAACGCTTAATTGTTAAAGAGACCTACCTTTATGTCATCTTCCGTGATATATGCAGCCTGCACCACCCACCAGGCCTCTATGGCAATCTCCACTGGCTTTACTGGTAAAAGATCACGTGCCGTTTTCCTTCTGAAAAATTTCTGCAATGGTTCAAATATCTGAGAATTTGCAATCAATCTAAAATTACTATGTTCTTTTTTACTAATCATACTATAACAAGATCGTTTCTAACAGGCTAAATACCTTTTAAAATTCTCACATTTTAAAATCTAACATATTTTAGATATACTGAATGGAGAAAGTCATTCTTAAATTATTTCAAAATAAATTACTTCAAAACACTATCATTAAATCTGAATCTAAATCCAGATATTCAAAAGAAACCCAGGTAAAAATGTGTATCAATTTCACTCATAAACTGAACCCTGGGAGTGGAATGACTTAGGTTAGAAGATCAGTGGAGCAGATTTTTAAAAATAAATGAAGCATCCTATGCCTTAAAGATTTTAAATTCAATAAGCACTTAAGTTATAACCTAGAGACACTGATGAATTGTTTTTGTATTATTTTTGTATTAAGTATACTTTATTTGATCCAAGAAATCACAATTCATTATTTCTACTACTTAAAAATTTAACATGACTGTGTGACAAAAGGGACAAGAAATGAGAAAGAGAAACAACTAGCTTACTTTTGATGATCTGCACTGATTCATCAGATCAATGTATTGGTTTCTTCCTATGCCAAGAAGCCTTAGACCTAAAAGAAAGAGTCTTTCTTTTAAAATCATTTAATACATCTTGAAAAGTCAGTACACACACGTCTACTAGGAAAAAACCTTTTGACTTTCGTTCCTCTTTTGATTATTACTGACAATTAGGATCAAATTAAAAAGAAGTCTTCAAACAAAATACAAAAGAACCAATTGGGAGAGATAAATTCATGCTGACACTTTTGACAATGCTAAATGAGAAAAAATTTCCAAAGCAGAAGTCCTCCCAATTCCAGGAAGTCAAAATGTACTTCTCAGCAAAAGTTTCTTCTTAACACAACAGAACTGTCACATTTCAAATCGATACACTTCATTAAAATAAGTATAATTTTAAAAAGCAGCGAATTTTGTTAGTAAAAACCATGTATTGTGCTGCAAAAATGCTGAGTGAATTTTCTTCCTCATTTAGTATACACCGTAGCCCAAGTATGAAAAGGAACTTCACTCTCTAGAAAAAGACTAGTCCCATTTGTATGATTTTTCCATTCCAAAATATCCCTCTCTTAGACATTTAAAACTAAATCTCATACTTGACTAATACCACCTGATAAAATTATCAATAATCTTGCTTATGTTCTCATCTTTCATGTTAAAATGCACACATTACAACACAGACAAGAGCACACATGCGCAAAGACACTAACCATTACCTGGCTCAGAGTAATACTTACAGTCAGCAGCAGTGAAATTGGGCAATGAATCATAACTTTTCTCACTGTTCATAATGTCCTTTTAAAAAGAAAAAAAAAAGTAAATGATAAATGCAAAATGTCCTTACACAAAACACTGAGATCAGAGCCTGGCAACCCAGTGCACACAGGTCACACAGTGGCACATACCACGTGGTCTCTTGTCTAAGAAGTGAAGGTCAGGCTTTCAGGTCTGGGTTCCTCACAGCGCTATGAAGCACTGACAATTGCCCTGCAACCTCTGCCCTGCAGGGGCTATGCAAGGAATATCTGCCTTCGAGCTCAGGACTGCAGACTCTCCACACTTCAAACCTGATCCTAGACTCCTACCCCAGGGCAAGAGAGAATCCCAAGAGAAGGCCTGACAGTGGGTCACAGCACTGCCAACAAAGACCTAACGACTAAGTAGTCTTTGTTCCTCAAAGTCACAACCAGCAACTCAGACACAGTCAGTATCCGGCTTCTTCCAACCCTCATCTGTTTCTCCAGTAATAAACCAGCTGTTTACTGTGGGGATAAGACACATTTTCAACCCAGGAGTTATACCCAATGGTTTAAGAAAAGAAACCAAGAGAATAGCAAGCATATGGATGCAACTGAAAGCTGGAAACTGGGACAAAATCTCGCTCTATTATCTCCCCTAAACCTGTGGCAACACCAGGAAAATAATCAGAGACAGCAACAACTATTCTACATACTGCTCAGCTGCCACCTTCTTTATGCTGCACTGGTTCCAGGGAAAGGGACTGACATAAACTCAGCTGCCAGGCCTCAACCTTTACTTTGTATTTCCTCCAAAACAGAGACACACAGGAGACACGGGGCGGTAGCAGTGCCTTGAAAAGGGGGCTTAAGAAGACAAGTAGGGGGAGGTCCTGTGAAGGCAGCCTTATCCTGCAGGCGCCCAGCTTCTTCAGTTCTATGTGCCCTCTGCTCTTCAAGGGGCTAGTGAGCCCAGAACAGCAGCACTCAAACAGAATTAAATCATCAATGAATGCCAGATAAATACTGCCCATCTTTACATAAAGCTCCCTTAAAAGCACTATATGAACTAATACTTAAGGCTATTCAACACAAGCCTAAACACTGCCTTTGGAAAAAGGCTAACATCTAAAAGTTAATAATCACAGAAAGATTAGCAGCCAGGACCAGTAATATATTTCTATTCTTCTGACACATGCATTATATGTTGAGTCTATATCATCAATGATTCTTTCTACAGTTAGCAAACAGCTAAATACATTAAGGTTCAAAGCTTAATGTTCAATTCTATCAGCCACATTTTCAACCTTAACCATGTATTAAAAGCAATGAATTTTATACAAACTGTGCTAACATAAATGACTGATTAAGCTACAATAGCACAAGGGGTCAACATCTTCAAGAACACAGAATAAGAACAGGTACTTTTCCCACTGTGAAAACACGGCTAAGGACAACTACTTGTAGCACAACAGTTACCTTGTAAACGACTGTCTTTTTCACACTATCAGTTCAGAAACAGTGTCCACTGTGGCTGGGTACCACAAAGCTGGTCATCATCCCCAAAGTGTCCGTGACATGAAGTCTCATCTCTCCCCGAGATTCATATATCCTGTAAACTCACCTCCATGATCCCAGTATAATATGAAAATGGTGTTATCCTCAGGCCTTTTACCATGATGTCTGATAAATGGTAAGGGTACAGCATGAGATGATCTCGACTGTACTTCAACAGCTCCTCATAGTACTTGCGTTCATCTTTCTTGACGTGCTTAACTGGGAGGGAGACAAAGGGAAATTCTCCAGTTTTATCTGATGTCTTACTAGTAAACACAATGTTAAATTCTTTACAAGTTAGTATTGTAAATGCAGTGTTAAATTCTTTACAAGCTAGTATTAATTAAAAATAAAAATATGTAAACTGGAAGAGAACAAATAAAACAACCTGAGCTGGAACAAAAAACAATTATAGCACAAGAAACAGACTTCACAGAATATAAGTAAAATGCATAATGGGACAGGCAAGTACAAAAGTAATTCTTTGTTTTTTTTTTCAAAAGTAATTCTTAACCAATCAAAAAGCAAAGAAAGCGAGCATAGAATGCCTCCCCCCGCCAAAACATAAGCTATAAACCATCCAATCCCTTACTATGATACTTCACAAAATAGCCAATCTGAATGGCAGCTTTCTATGAAATCAAGTCTATTTAAAAAAATCATCTGCTGGTCTTTGTGTTTTAAATGTAAAAAGACCTCTGAGTTCCACAGAATACACACTTCACATAGAAAACCTCTCTCTGAAATACTATGTTTAAAATAAGAGCAATAAATGGGAGGGAAGATCAGCAGGGCAACAGAATAATCTGACAAATAAAAGGCAAACATTATGGGGAGGGAGGTGGGAGAAGGGTTCAGGACTGGGAACACGTGTACACCCGTGGCGGATTCATGCTGATGTATGGCAAAACCGATACAGTATTATAAAATAAAGAAAAATAAAAAAAAAAAAAAAACGCAAACATTAAAAAAGAGGAGTTAAAAAACTGGAACCAGTTACGTTTAAAATGTGTTCCAATTATAGAAAGAGGCTTCATTAAAGTTACATCATTTGGAAAATTTACAGAAAACAAAACAAAACAAAAAACTCAAAGTCAAAAATCAATAAATAATGCAATTCTTTCTGGCATATTTTCTCACATAAAGTAAAAAAGAGGACATCTGAATCAAAATTAGTATTCTGTAGGTAAAATAAATCTATAAACAAGACTCTAAAAAATAATTTTCATTGGAATTAAAAGGGAAAATCTACATGCTAATGCAAATTATTGTTACGTGTAATGGGTCATAATAGAATTCCACAAAGTCTGTACATGAAACGATTTCAGTACTATGAAATATTGTGAAAAGATAGATTTATGAAAATGATAACTCAGTAATAGTCAATTCTATATCAATGTAAAAATGGCTCTACTTACCTAAGTTGTTTCTATATCGTAACTGATTGCGGATACTGTACAGGACAACCTGCTTCTCATATTCTCTCTGTGAATTTCCAAGACTCTAAAAAAAAAAAAAAAAAATTCAAATAGATTTAAAATAACTTAACCAACAGTACTCTCCCTCCTTAAAATTTCAATACCATGCCCCTAATTTTATCCTGGAATCGCTAAATTCAAGAACTGAGTAAAGGTTTCCTTAAATTTTATCATAAAAACTTTTCTGCAATGGTATTAGAGCAAAAAAAACCAATGTGTTTATCTTCAATCTGCCTTTCTAAAAGGATTTACTGACACTATCTACAGTATTTTATGTGTGTGTGTGTGTGTGTATGTGTATAAAAAGAGCAGTCAGAGAGCATAACTGCACTGAAGTCAACAAAAAACTAAATTTTACTAATAAAAAATTTCCTTCTTGCTGGTTCCAATTTGTGTGAATGGGGATGGATGGTTTCTTGCACCTGCATTTTTTAAAATTTAAGAATGGCCACTAAGAACAGATCCCTGTCTGATAACTACTTAAGGTGAAGGCTTTGATTATTAAAAATTAAGATTTCTGAGGAATATATATTTCAAATGTACCTCTAAATAAGATTATTTCTTAAAAACATCCTCTAATGGTCTCATTAAAAAACATTTAGACAATTCTAGAAAATAGAGTTGTCTAAATTTCCTATATATTTTTTAATGAGCAAAATACTTTCTAGCTGTGAACTTAAGTGTTTTAAGTTCAAAATTGGTTTTTCATGAAAGCAAAGTGTAAGCTGGTCTGATCAGAGTTAACATTACATTCAATGTGAGACCATAAACTACATTTACTATGTGACTGCTATCCCCCTTCTAATTATTAGCCATGATCATTCTATAAAAAAACATCTTAAGAGATTAATGGAATATTCATTGGGAGAACTGATGCTGAAGCTGAAACTCCAACACTCTGGCCACCTGATACAAAGAACTGACTCACTGGAAAAGACCCTGATGCTGGGAAAGACTGAAGGCAGGAAAAGGGGACGACAGAGGAGATGGTTGGATGGCATCACTGACTCAATGGAGATGGGTTTGGGTGGACTCTAGGAGTTGGTGATGGACAGGGAGGCCTGGTGTGGTGCAGTCCATGGGGTCGCAAAGAGTCAGATACAACTGAGCTACTGAACTGAAGAGATTAATGACAGAAAAGATTAGAGGATTCAGTTCCTATACTTCTTACCCATAGGTGTGTCCGTCTCCCCCTCCCCAGTGGGGAAAGGATAATCATTATAACAAATATTACGAGAACAGTGGATATTTATATATCCCCCAAATCCTCAAATCTTATCTCATATTAAATAAAAACTTGATATGGATCATCAGAGGCCTAAGTGCTCTAGAACTTTTAGGTAAAAAGCTAGAAGACTATAGTGACCTTCAGTTCAGTTCAGTTCAGTCGCTCAGTCTTGTCCGACTCTTTGCGACCCCATGAATCACAGCACGCCAGGCCTCCCTGTCCATCACCAACTCCCGGAGTTCACTCAGACTCACGCCCATCGAGTCAGTGATGCCATCCAGCCATCTCATCCTCTCTTGTCCCCTTCTCCTCCTGCCCCCAATCCTTCCCAGCATGAGAGTCTTTTCCAATGAGTCAACTCTTCGCATGAGGTGGCCAAAGGACTGGAGCTTCAGCTTCAGCATCATTCCTTCCAAAGAAATCCCAGGGCTGATCTCCTTCAGAATGGATTGGTTCGATCTCCTTGCAGTCCAAGGGACTCTCAAGAGTCTTCTCCAACACCACAGTTCAAAAGCATCAATTCTTCGGGGCTCAGCCTTCTTCACAGTCCAACTCTCACATCCATACATGACCACAGGAAAAACCATAGCCTTGACTAGACGGACCTTAGTCGGCAAAGTAATGTCTCTGCTTTTGGATATACTATTTAGGTTGGTCATAACTTTTCATACTCAAAGGTTTTTGAGAGCCAAGGTAAATGTCCACATACATACTTTCATTTAAGGCCATCTTCATAAGACAGATGAAACACCTCTAACTGGTACATAACTGGAACTATTGGTGGGTACCATTTTAAGAAAAAAGGGACATAATGTGAGAAAACTAAAATGCTGAAATGTATGTGCTTACATTATTCTCACCCACTTTAACACTACAGGTAGTTAGAAGTTAAAGTTTATCACAGAGAAGCTGCTCTCCTGTCTCTGATGCAGCCCCAAAGCCAAGCTCAGGACTGAAGGTATTTAGGGGATTCAAAATACCAGGCTTTCTGTAAAACTTTTAAAGGATCTCCTCTAGCTCTACTGTTAAATAAGTCTTTTTCTCAAAGAACACAAAACACACATACACACACTCACTCACTCACTCACTCATTCACACAGCACACAATCTGCTAAAATCTTAACAACTCTCAAACTTGAGGATTTGCTCTTCTGTTTCAAAATAAGTCCCTTAATTTATCCTAACTTACAACCATTTTCCTCCTTTAAAATTCTGTTCCTGGTTAACTCCAGGATAAAAAGTGTAAATCAAACCACTTACACAAAATATAAGGGCCCTGTTATTTGTAAGCTAATTAGAGATCAGATCTGGTAAACATCTAAGTCTTTGCCACAGTCATTAAGTGATGACTGGTTCTAATCAATACATATGTGCTCGGACAAATAACTAAAAGCTACATTAAAAGCTGATTCTATTCTTCACTACCCTGGTACATAAAATATTAACTGCTATGTTCACAAAGATTCTTTGCCTTCTCTTCCACTCCTACCCCAAATTTTCCACCATTCACATTTTAAAACACTGTTGCCTCTATATGAGGCAACTAAAGAAAGGTCATTTTACTCTGAGACAGTGTTGACCCTGCAGAAATTCCAACCAGGTCTGACAAATGAAGCTGGGCTGCATATAAAAGGAACTGTAACAGATGGAGTGCCACAGAAACTGGCTGCAAAACATCCATTGTGCATCAGATTAGCATAAGGCATTTTTACCTAAAGCTTTTGCTCCACAAATCCCGTCCCAATACGCACCCACCTCAAAGAAGTACATAGTATTTTTTTTTAATTGACCCTCCTTGGATCACACAGATCCACACTGTAAAATCTCCCTCCAAATAAAACAACTATGAATTGTTTTGAACAATGAATACTGGTAAACCTATAGTTTTACCAGTAATCCTCAAATCCTCAAAAATCCCCCCCAAATCCTCAAACAATGGTGTGATCCACAACTTTTTAATATATTCTTGGAAGTCAAGTATAGCTCACAACAAGTAAAAAAAACCTTTCATCTTATTCACATTTTTAAAATATTTAATAATTTTTAAAAATTAAAAAAAAAAATCTGAATCACCTTCCCCCAGCTTTCAGAAATGAATCACTTCCAAATTAAACACCTTAAAACTTAATGGAAACTCTTATCAAAGTATTTAGTATCTGTTAACCACAAAAAAAAAAAAAAAAAACCACCCAAATTCTTTTTACACAAGGACTATTTCCCACTTTTAAACTGACTTTAGCTCCAGGAAAAAAAAATCTCAAACTGATGCTATCATTCCTTCACTCCAAAAATATTTACAGCACTATAGGCAAGAAATATAGTGCAGGGGGTCAACTACTCTAGATTTAGGTTGGGGAAACATCTGGATTCAAGAAGCAACAAGTAATCTATGGCAACAAGTGGTAAAAGGGCTAGGTTTGCATTTTAGAAACCTCACCCCAGAAGAGTATGAGGAATGGATAGGAGGGTCTTTTTCTGAAGAGACCAGAGAGAAAGCTGATGTAGTAAACCAGGGTAGAGCCTGACCTAGGAAAACAGAGCAAGGCTAAGTCCATGAAGTAACATGTACAGAGGGGTTCTGCAACACCTTCGAGTGGAACCTTATCCTAAGTGAAAATATCAATTCTTTTAATTGATGTTACCAAAAGAAGTTTTAATTTAATATCATGTTTGTACCAGATTATAACACTGTTTGGAGATTATTTTTAATAGTTGTGACTAAGGTTTAGAAAGGCTTTGCCAACACTTGGGCATAATGGAATCATCAATCTCTTGTCTATCAAGCTACATTTATTTTTGTGAAAGGAAGAGTAAACATGGAACCAAAGGCTTACTGGTTCTTCCAGTTGTCTTGCCATATGCCACAAAACTCTAAAGACAGAAAGTGTCCATCAAGGCACTCATTTAAGCTTAACAAGAGAAGCTGATTCCTCCAGCTTTAGAGCTTTCTTCTTCCTGTTCAAGATTAATGTCACAAGGGCAGCCACTGCCACCCAAGAATTCAGAGTTCCTTAAATTTATCTTTCCACTTTCTTGTGTTTTTGATGTCTTGAAGTGAAAGCATTTTCTTTGCCACATGATACACTGCCAGAACCTTAAATTATTCATTTCCTGGAACTAAGACCCCAAGCTGAGAGCTGCGGCAAAATAACAATCTGTATACCACCACCACCACCACCATCCCAAACCCTCCAAATATGCCAGTGTTCAGAACCAATGGAAAACAGAATTTCACTCCCAACCAAGTAAAATGGTGGGAACTTGAAGGTCAACCACTGACCAGAGAAAAACAGTGCTTTCTATACAGCACTCACCACTCCCTTCATAAGCTTCACCACCACTCGCCATATCATGTATTTACTCATTTGTTTACCGTCTTTCTTTTCTAAAATGTAAGCTCCATGAAGACAGGGCTTTCCTTGTGTTGACTGCTGCAAATTACCCGCACCTCAAACAAGGCATAGATACATAGCAGGTGTTCAACAGATATCTGCAAAACTGAGTAAAAATGACTCTCAAGCATTTGAGAACTACTTCTGAGGGGAAAAAAAGACCAAACCTCCTTGTCACTCTTTTGCTGCAACATCTCTATTAAACCCACCTCGCAGGGAGGCTACAGTCCAACAAAAGAAAGTAGGAAAGCTCCTCAAAATCCGGCCCTGACAGCTCCCACCCCCAAACACTAACCAAGTCCCACCTCCAGATTGTGAAAGCACGCTTTCACTCATCTAAGCTTCTGAAAATGACTTTCTCTCTCGTTGGAAAATCTTCAATCCCCCTCTTTTCAAGCCATCTCTTGTCTTTTAAAATCCATTTTAAATGCCTCTCTTACACATTCTCCTGATGCTCCANAGTAGGCATTCAACTTTTTTTTTTTTTTAAGAGTTTGGACTGTGTGTACTCAGTCATGTCCGACTCTTTGTGATTCCATGGATTATAGCCCGCCAGGCTTCTCTGTCCATGGGATTTCCCAGGCAAGAGAGTATTGGAGTGGGTTGCCATTTCCTACTCCAGGGGATCTTCCCGACTCAGGGATCAAACCTGTGTTTCTTGCGTCTCCTGCATTGGCAGGTGGATTCTTTACCACTGCACCACCTGGGAATACCCAAAGAGGTTGGACTAGCTGCAGAAATAACTCTAGAGGTAAAAGTGACAAGATTATAAAAGCCGATAGAAATGAGGAAGTATCTAGAGAATTTCCTCTTATTTTTTTCCCCTTCGTCAAATTAAGTAAGTGGATAAGATACAGAATAAAATTTTAATGGAGGGAGAAGGTAGTTTTATGAGCATGAAAAATCACCTGAGAAGTCTTTTAAATTTACCAACATCCAGACCTCATGCCAGAGCAATTGTATCAGAATTCCTCACCTGGAGCCCAGGAAATGCATGTTTTTTAAAAACATTCCCTGGTGACTCAAAGCACAATGTTGACAACCACTTCTCAGGCCTCTTTGGGCCTCAGGCACTCGATAAGCACATGTTAGAATAAATTTGTTGAATGAAGAGGCTAACAAAGATGACATCTAATGTCCATCCTAACTCTACAGTTCAGCAATCCCATGCCCAATCATAATACAGTATTTTCATACACAAAATAATCCCCCCATTCTAGACTTTTCCATACAAGAAATAAGCAAGCATCTATTCAACATACCCACTCCAGTATTCTTGCCTGGAAAATCTCATGGACAGAGAAGCCTGGCGGGCTACAGTCCATGGGGTCACAAAGAGTGGGACACAACTTAGCAACTGAATAAACAAGATCAGGGAAATAATTTCTCTACCCCTTGATAGCCATTGAGAGAGTCATGAGATAATGAAGAATTTCTTGCTATTGGACTAATATGGAAATTATCTGAGTTTGTGTTACATATATGGTATGTGTCCATCTCAAATCTTTTTAGCTTATTTGGGTATATTGTCACAATGGCTTAGAACTTGGCTGAAATGGAATATTTTTGTTTCCTTCTACACTGTGTCACTCAAACTTTACACCTTGAGCAACACGTAATCTAACTGTCCAACGAGAAATACAAGTTTGTCTACTAGTATGATCTGTGATCAAGGATCAAATTAAGTATAATATGACTGTTTCATGACCTCTGTAAATGAGATCTCAGTGTGAGATAGGATACTTTCTTGGCTTCCATTATAGCTGATCCCAGGAAAAATGGATATTGGTTCTTTCTTGGCCCAGGTCTATGTAAGCATTTGTTCTCTCACTTTACAGAAGTAAATTCTCTTTCTTTAAAAATTTGCAAAGATTTAATTCAATGTCATTAGTGACCATATCGTCTTAGAATTTGTAAAGCCTCAATGCATTGTGATTTCTTTCTTTTTCTTTTAGAAGATATTACTGAATCAGGTATCTGGTGAAAGGTAGGCCTAGGAAAGCAAATTCAGGAAAATAATCAAAAAGTCAAGATCATCCATTTGCCTTTGAGCAAATAAGGATGATTACAAAGAAAGTCAAGATTCATTTTCTGAAATTTTTAAAAATGGGATTTTTGAGTCCAAATAAGACAACAGTCTTGAAAAACAAGTTTTGCTGAAAAAGAGTTTCCTGACTTATCTTTATTTTAGTTCCTACTGGCATATCTTAGGAGAAATGGAATAGGAAGATGAAATATTCTAGGTGGAGGGTCACTGAATAGAAACCATAGCCCGTGTCAGATGGCTGCATTTAAACAGAAAGAGACCAAATCAGGAGTAATATATACCTGAAATTAGCACTATCATAAGTCAACTATACTTTAATTTTTTTAAAGAAGAGTATCTTAACTGGTAGATTTAAGACACTACCCCCTGCACACATACTACCCAGTGGGGTGAGTGTCAGGATGAACTGATCCACCTTCAAAAATAAAGCAGCTACAGTATTTGTTGATATGAATGGTCATGTATGAACCTTCTCAACCCCAAAATAACTGCCAGCTTTAATTTGAGCTCACTTATTTCTGCACAGAAGAGATAAGGAGCAAGACTGAACTGGAAGACTAGTCCCTCACTTAATTGGGTGGAATATAAAGAATACAAAGATGGGAAATAGATAACACGTGGGGCCAGGGGAAGGAAGTGGCTCTTCTGATTACAGCTTCTGGAGGCAGTCACGGAGGAGGTGACTTTTGCTGGGCTTCAATGCTTGAATAGATCTGAAGGGATTGGAAGGAAGGTTTTGGCTGGTAGAGAATGCTGTGGGAGATGCCATGGAGGCCAAGGCACAGTAAAATAAAAAGAATTAGATGGTGCTATTGCTAGACTCTGGTGTCTAGTAAGACTTAATGATTTAATGACCAGAAAGCCCCACCTGAGAGATGATTTGTCCTTTCACAGCCCTTCAGTGTTTTACGATGTATTATTACATCGTGAACGTAGTATTGATTGTCATCCTAAAAATCCTAACAACCATATTCAAATACAGAGAATGGACCTAATTTATAGTCTATCCTATTTTTACATAGAACACCCTCTCTCACACACACACACAAATTCTTGACGTGACCAAACAAGTCAAGGAAAGAAACAGGTACTGGCTTAAATATTTTAAAAGATTGAGTTCACTTGTCATTTCTTGCCAAGTGTACAGCCATAGGATTCTAGAAAACAAGAAGCTGGTTGTTCATTTTATACGTAAACCATAAAGTTAAAGATTCACCCCTATTGCATTAAAAACCAATAGCTGGTACAAGCTGCCACTGTGTATTTGTTTCTGATATGAGAAATGAGACACACCTGCTATTAACAAATAATGACATGATACTGTGGAAGAATACCCAGGAAAAACATCCCAGGGCAACTTAGTCACATCATTTTATCATGTTGGTCATTATTCCTAAGCTTCTCACTGAGAGACTTCAGAATTCTCTAGGCCAGGAGTTCTCAGCTAGGGGTAATATTGCCTCCAGGGGACACTGGACAATGTCTGGAGACGTGTTTGGTTGTCACAACTGAAGAAGATATACTGGCATCTAGTGGGTGAAAGCCTGAAATGCTGCCCTAAAATGCATAAGACAGCTTCTCACATACACACAATAACTAATGCTCAACATAACAATAGTGCTTAGGCTGAGCAATCTCTTTGGCATGAAAATGAGTACTCTAAAAGCACTCATCCCCAAATTTCTGACTCCAAATCCTAGGTCAGTTCTGCAGCTTTTTGGCACAATCACTGTACAGGAATCCACATCCACCCTAAATTGCACAGTCATCAGGTAGAGAGTAGTGGCCTGAATTCAGATCCTCATTTGACTGTTTACTGACTAAACTCCCATTGCTTAACCCTTGTGGGTCTTAAGTCCCCTATCTGTAAAATTGGGAAAATAATAGTAACTGTCTCATAAAGTTGATATGATGTGTAAGTAAACAAACAAATGGAAAGTTTTTAGAACAGAGTTTTACCCAGAATGCTAAATAACTGTAAAATTTTGTATTATTAGTATCAATTTTATTATCATGATCACCATCATCATTACTTGGAACAAGGAAAAATATAGAGATTTGTATTTATCTAATTTCAAAAAATGCAGTCATTTGAATGAGAATTTTGTTATTTCCAATATCATCCAAACTACTATTTAGATTTTTAACTAGTTAAAATAGTTTAAAGTAATTAAACCTTAACTACTGTTTAGATTTTTCTTTAAATCGTCACACTTCATACTCTTTATAAACTTTTCTTATCCTTTGCTGTTTGATGTCTTAACTGTACTGTATTTTCCTAATGCACATAAAATAATGCCACGCTATCGCAGCAAACTGGAGTGGGATATGGCAACCCACTCCAGCATTTCTGCCTGGAGAATCTCATAACAGAGGAGCCTGGTGGATTACAGTCCATGGGGTCGCAAAGAGTCAAACACGAATGAATGACTAACACATACATCAAAGCAAAGATTTTGTGTTTGACATGAAATCATCAATATACCCCATTGGTAAACATGCCACAGTTAGATGGCCAACCCCCTTCTGGGGGACTTTTGTCATTCATTTGGCTGCTCGGCTTCTAAACATTTTAATCTTGCTGGAGGCAGAGTCCACTTACCATCAAGGACATTACAAAGGCCAAGATGCCTTTTCCCAGCTGCCTTTGCAGCTGAGGCATGAGCATGTGACCTCAGCCTCACCAATCAGACATACTTGTGCCAGAGTGTGAATCTGGAGCTGGTGACCAGAAGGAGCAGGCATGTGTCGATCTGTCAGTCTCAACAAGATGAGCTTCAGTGGCTGTAGTGACATGCAGCCCTGGCAGGCTGAGGTGGCAGAGTTTCTCTCACTGGCCCAAGATGACCCAGTATTGAGTAAATTCCCAGAATTACGTATTCACATGCTGGAGGGACTAGGCAAATAAATGACCAACAAGAGCCAGGCCAGAGGGAAGGGGGTACCAGGCAATCTTCAGGTCTCACACCTTCTTCTAACTTGAGCATCCACTACTGCATTCTAGCTATTCGTGGAGATAGAAGCCCTGTCCTACCAGGTATGATTTTTCAAGTGAAACAGGAACTCTGAATTCTATATGAAATTGATGGCCAACCAATGCACACACACAAATAGACACCATGTAGGGCAGTGGTCCCCAATCTTTTTGGCCCCAGGGACCTGTTTTGTGGAAGAAAAAATTTTGATGGANCTGTCCTACCAGGTATGATTTTTCAAGTGAAACAGGAACTCTGAATTCTATATGAAATTGATGGCCAACCAATGCACACACACAAATAGACACCATGTAGGGCAGTGGTCCCCAATCTTTTTGGCCCCAGGGACCTGTTTTGTGGAAGAAAAAATTTTGATGGACAGAGGGGCCCGTGGGATGGTTCAGGTGGTGACATAAGTGATGGGGCTTTTGCTCGCTCACCCACCCTCACCTCCTGCTGTGTGGCCCAGTTTTTAACAGACCATGGACTGGTACTAGTCTGCAGTCTGGGGATTGAGGACCCCAAATATAAGTCATCATTGACAAGCATGTGCCTATGAGCCGGCTTCAGTCCTCAGGCCACCTACACACAAATTTCAGGCTATTCCTAAGTCGTTTCAATTCTCACCTTGCCCACCGTGGAAGGTTTAATGGAGAGGGATGCTTAAGCAGCTTATCTCTATCCGTATAATATTTGTAAGACTTGAAGTAGCTGATAATATTAAGTTCAGTTCAGTTCAGTCGCTCAGTCATGTCTGACTCTTTGCAACCCNACTCTTGAGAGTCCCTTGGACTGCAAGGAGATCCAACCAGTCCATTCTGAAGGAGATCAGCCCTGGGATTTCTTTGGAAGGAATGATGCTAAAGCTGAAACTCCAGTACTTTGGCCACCTCATGTGAAGAGTTGACTCATTGGAAAAGACTCTAATGCTGGGAATATTAAGTTATAACATCATTAATAATGATGATAATAATATTAAGCAATATCACTTATATTATTAAGTGATAATAATAACCTTATTTAATATAAAATATAATAATAATATCAAGTGATTTACTCAATAATATTATTAAGTAGTAATAATAAATAGCTATAATATCCTAGATGGCNGAAGAGTTGACTCATTGGAAAAGACTCTAATGCTGGGAATATTAAGTTATAACATCATTAATAATGATGATAATAATATTAAGCAATATCACTTATATTATTAAGTGATAATAATAACCTTATTTAATATAAAATATAATAATAATATCAAGTGATTTACTCAATAATATTATTAAGTAGTAATAATAAATAGCTATAATATCCTAGATGGCACAGTGGTAAAGAATCTACCTCCATTGTAGCAGACATGGGTTTGATCCCTGGGTTGGGAAGATCCTATGGGGAAGGAAATGGCAACCACTCCAGTATTCTTGCCTGGAGAATCCCATGAATAAAGGCGCCTGGCAGGCTATAGCCCATAGGGTCTTAAAGAGTTGGACATGACTAAGCACATTTTCAGGCAACTGTAATACTAGTAAGACTTCAAGACTTCCATATTATCTACTAGCCTTCAACATAGACGCCTTACTCCCTGGATACAACACAGTTCCACGTCTCTGTACTTTTGCTCATGCTGTTTCGTCTTCCTTGACCAGCCGTCTTTGCCTAACTACATTTCCTTCTAAACCCTATTCAAGGCTCACTTCCTTCTGGAAGCTTCTCCTGACTTCCTCTCTTGCTTCCTCCTCCTCCACACAGCCATCTGAGGTTAGGTCCCCCATAATACACGGAGATAATATTCCAAACATGTTTTTAAAATGTCTTCATCCCAAATCTCAAGAAAACAGGTGGACAAGGCTTCCACACTAACCCCTTATCAGGGGATCCGATCTACAAGGAGGAAGACAGAGAAAGCCAGTGGCATAATTCAGTTTGAGTCCAAAGACCTGAGCACTGGGAGCTCTGAAGTCCCAGGGTGGGAGGAGATGAAGGAGAGCAGAATAAAGTCTTCCTCTGCCTTTTCCATTAGGGTCTCCGAGATTGGGTGGTGCCTGCCCTCATGGGTGGGAGTGGATCTTTTCTACTTGGCCTACTGAACAGAATGACGATCTCTTCCTGAAACACCTGCACAGACACACCCAGATAGAATGTTTCACCAGCTACCTGGGCATCCCCTTCCCCAGTCAAGCTGACAGATAAAATTAACCAGTGTGTGTGCTGCATGCTAAATTGCTTTAGTCGTGTTCAACTCCTTGAGACCCCATGGACCACACCCCACAAGGCTACTCTATCCAAGGGATTCTCCAGGCAAGAGTACTGGAATGGGTTGCCATTTCTTCCTCCAAGAGATCTTCCCAACCCAGGGTTTGAGCCCAAGTCTCTTATGTCTCCTACATTGGCAGGCAGGTTCTTTACCACTAGCACCACCTGAGAACCAGCACACTTAGCAATCCAAGGGGTATGGACTTCTGGCCATGCTTTCCATCCTATTTCCTCTGGCCCTTCCCACCTACTTTGGTCTTTCAGGAACCTAGATTCTCTTCAGGTCCCACAGGACCATCTTACCTTTGGTGGTTGCTCTAGACAAATCACCACCAAATTAAAACCTCTGGTGTGTATAATATTTACTATAGGCATTTTATTCTTGTGATTTTTGAGTGATGTTCACAAGTCTAAACAATACAGTTGATTTTTCTACAAGAAGGTTTTTGTGTATTTTTTCAACCAAATAAAAAAATGTTTCTTTTAATGGTCTCTCTCGTGCTAAGTAGTTTTCAACACTTGCCCCAGTAGAGTTTCTTTCCACCCCCAGAATTTCCCTGATGATACTGAATCAACAACAAGTGAGCATTTTTATATAGAAAAGGAGTCTCCATCCGTATGGGACTTTTTGCATTTTTTAGGGGAAAAATTGCCTTTTGTAATTTTTTTCACTTGTCATTTTCTGCATCCACTTACTATGTAATGATTCTTTGTGTGTTTGCTTGTTTTCTCAGCTATTTATTAGAGATCTAGGTACATAGCACCCAGCTAGACACTTCACTCACTGATACTTTAAAACACTTCCTGTTTTCTAGCCATTGATTGTGTATCCCAAAAGTCAACTGCCAAATCTCCAATTTTTCCTTCTCCAGAGGCTGAAAAATATAAGAATGGAATTAAAAGGTGGATTTAAATACATAAATTGTGGAAAATGAAATAAGTCACTGTCTCTAAATCATGAATTAAACTCCTAGTAATGCTCAATGCCATTTGTTACTTTAAGAACCCTATCTCTGAAAATAGTCTTGACTATCAGGAAAGATAAAGCAGCCTAGTAATCTGTTAAAATATGACACATAACCTTCATCACTTCACCCTTTGGCAACTACATTTTCAATGGCATATTGGTCAGCAGGTGATTTATTAACTTCCTGTTGTAGTAACTATTTTTCTGTTATCAGTATGTATGACTTACATTACAATTTGCTGCAGCCTTTCTTTAAAGACAGTTTGGGAATATTCATGAAGTCTGAAATGCAACCTGATAAAAAGGATTGTTACAGAACTGCAAGAGTCAGTCTACCTTTTGCCATGTGTGGTTCATCAAATAACGCTTAATCAGACTCGAGAGGAGGCCACACATGCTGTGATCCTTGGGAGAGCAAAGACCTCAGAAAAAATAACTTTCAGTGTGTACCTTCTTTATAGAGAGTTCAGGCCTTGAAGTCTGCCAGTAATAGAAAGCCAAAGTGTGGGGGTGTTCAGAAGGCTTGGAACTCTTATCTCAGGCATCTTAGTCATAGTGTACCCTTAAAAAGTAGAATTTATGAGTCAGGCTTTAAGATGCCATAAAGCACTAGGAATTTGAAATTTTGGATTTTGCATCTTGCTACTGACTCTGCTTTTCCCAGAATCATGAAATGAAAAGTCAGAAATAAAAGTATTCTTTTGCACATTAACACAGGCAATGTTAACCTTGGGCAAATTTTTGGAACAACAACAGCGAAAAAGCTTTTTATTGATGTTAGTACATTTTAATAAAAGAGGTCTGGATAAATGGTCCTAGGTGGAGTCATAGAATCCAAGTCATCTTAAAACAGAAGGAACTTTACAGGGTACTTGGTCTAACCCCCTTCACTTTAGAATTATAAGTAACGGAAGCACATAAAGAGGAAGGGACTTGGGTATGCTGCCGCTGCTAAGTCACTTCAGTCGTGTCTGACTCTGTGCTACCCCATAGACGGCAGCCACCAGGCTCTGCTGTCCCTGGGATTCTCCAGGCAAGAACACTGGAGTAGGCTGCCATTTCCTTCTCCAGTGCGTGAAAGTGAAAAGTGAAAGTGAAGTTGCTCAGTCGTGTCCGACTCCTAGCGACCTCCTGGACTGCAGCGCACCAGGCTCCTCCGTCCATGGGATTTTCCAGGCAAGAGGACTGGAGTGGGTTGCCACTAATTACAGAAACATGAGATGGTTTGGAGCGTCTTGTGGCTGAGGTGGCCAAGGAGACCCCTACGTCCTGCAGTGACCTTGTACACTGCGACCTTATCTAACTCATGGCAATCAGGCAGACTCTGACTCTAATCAGATCTTTTTACACAAATGAAATTAAATTTACTAATTTCAAAAAAGTAATTAAATAAAATTTGCTTATTGTTAATTTTGTAATGAAAAAAAGAAAACCATCTGAGAAAAGATTATTTCTGTTCATGTGATAAGTATATTCCTGAAAACCTGCGGGGTTAGTGTTTACCATCAAATAGAGTTTAAATGGGCTTCCCTGGGAGCTCAGCTGGTAAAGAATATACCTGCAATGTAGAACACCCCCACCTGCAATGTAGAAGACCCCGGGTTGATTTCTGGGTTGGGAAGATCCCCTGGAGGAGGGCATAGCAACCCACTCCAGAATTGTTGCCCGGAGAATCCCCGTGGACAGAGAAGCCTGGTGGGCTACAGTCCATGGGGGTCACAAAGAGTCAGATATGACTGAGTGACTAAGCATATCACGTAATTTAGATACTTGGCTTGTTTCATCACTCCCAGGGGTACTGAGCACAGTTAACTGCTTTTCTCCTCGAAGCACTCTCTTATCCGGCCTTTCTAGACACCACATTCTTTCAGTTTTTCTCTGCTCTGACTCACGGCTCCTTCACTGCCTTGTGATTTTTCTCTGTCCAGCAGGTAAGCGATGGTACAGGGAAGGCTCAGTCCTGGGCCTTCGTTTCTCTCTCCTCTCCTTCATCCTCACACTCTATGAGTAATCTCCACCCAGCTTATGACTTCACTCATGCCAACAATTCCTGAAGGTTTCTCTAACCCAGGTAGCACTCATGCCCAACTGCCAGTCTGCCATCACCCCTTGGGTGTCTAATAAGCATCTCACAACTCGACAGGACCAAAGCCAAAAATTATGATCTCCTGCTGGGAGATTTCTTCCTTCCACCCCAGCCTTCCTCACCTCAGTATCTGGACAAGACATCCTCAACTTTCCTTTGTCCTCTGTCCACACATCCAGTCCATCAGCAAATTCTCTTGGCTCCACCTCCAAATCGACGCCCACCTCAAAACCCTCTGCATGCAGACCACCTGCGTCACTCACCTGCTCAGCTGCAAAAACCTCTTTGCTGACTCTTCTGCTCCTCCTCCCTGAGTCCCATCACGTACACGGCAAGAGCCATCTTTCAAACACTAAATCAGGCTCTCTTATCTTACTCTTATCTTAAATTCTTTAGAGATTTTGCAGTTCTCTCTGAGTAAGTTCCAAATCCTTCACCACAGCCCTCAAGGCTCTGCTCCATCTGACCTACTTCTCCCTTCTCTCCTCTCAGCGCTTTCTCCTAACCTTTAGGGACATCTTTCTTTCTTTCTTTTTTTTATAAATTAACTTATTTATTTTAACTGGAGGCTAATTATTTTACACTATGGTAGTGGTTTTTGCCATACATTGACATGAATCAGCCATTGGTGTACATGTGTTCCCCATCCTGAACCCCTCTCCCACCTCCCTGCCCATCCCATCCCTCTGGGTCATCCCAGTGCACCAGCCCTGAGCACCCTGTCTCATGCATCAAACCTGGACTGGCGATCTGTTTCACATATGGTAATATACATGTTTCAATGCTATTCTCTCAAATCATCCCACCCTCGCCTTCTCCCACAGAGTCTGACTGTAAAGAAAGACTGTTCTTTACATCTGTGTCTGTTTTGCTGTCTCTCATATAGAGTCATCATTACCATCATTCTAAATTCTATATATATGCATTAGTATACACATTAGTATTGGTGTTTCTTTTTTACTTACTTGATCTCTGTTCTTTTCCAAGGCAAACCATTCAATATCACAGTAATCCAAGTCTATGCCCCAACCAGTANAGGGAGGCAGACTGTCGTTGATCAAGGGTTCGAGGAGGGGTTAGTGACACAGAGGGAGATTCTAAAGCCAGCACAGAGGTGGGCCAGGGAGGACTTGGCCCCAAGAAATAACGCGGATGGAAAAGGATGCAATGAGTGATAGAACACAAATTAGACACTAAAGACAAAATCATCATGGACAGTCAAAATGTTAGTTGTTAACTTAAGTCTTCTTGCCTTCCACCCCATTCCACTGTGGTAAGCCGAGGAGAGTCCGTGTTTGGCTTACCACTGTATCTCCAGCACCCAGTATCCCACCTGACACACGATAGACTCCAGTCTCCTTGGCCATCTTTCATTTCCTACCATTTGCAAAGCTCTTTCCTGTTTTTTGGAGAGGAAATGGCAACCCACTCCAGTATTCTTGCCTGGAAAATTCCTTGGATGGAGGAGTCTGGTAGGCTACAGTCCATGGGGTCACAGAGTCAGACACAACTGAAGGACTTCACTTTCCTGTTTCTAGAGCCATAGCATAAACTAAAACATCAGATCTGGAAGACTTTCTCACTTCAAAAGGTGCCTTTCTTCTCACCGTTTGGTTCATAGCCTAAATGCTAGCTCTTTAAATGCTAGTTCTGTTTCTATTTAGAGTAAATTATAGACACACGTGCACATATGCATGGATATGTGTGCACACACGCATTTGCTTCCATCATAGCATTCTGTTTGGTTCCACCACAGTCCATACTACAGTTTGTAATCATTCTTTGTACATTTCCTCAGCTTGGCTGTACATTCCAGAAAGAGAAAATATTCATATCCATTTTGTTCATTGTTGTAGTCCCAGTGATCAGCTGATCCAAGAGAGTCAATAGATAAAGGTTAAAGAACAAAAGAATGAGAATATAAGCAGGGATAATAAACCTATATGAATTTTCATCCTAAGTTACATGGGCAGGTGGCATAAAATAAAGACAGCATCTTAGACCAGAGGAGGAAAGATGGATTAATTAATAACCATCTATGATCGATTAAATAACCAAAACTAAAGCAGAATCCATTTCTTCTTTACATCAAAATCAATTCCAAATGAGTCAGATATAAATCTTAACAAAACTAAGCCATTCCAAAAAAAAAAACACTTGAAGATGAAGATATACAAGAAATCTTAATAATCTTAATGCAGAGATTTTTTTTCTAAGCAAGTCAAAGAAGAAAGGGTGGATATATTTAAATATGTAAAAATTAACACTTCCTCTCATACATATACACATATATACATGTTCCAAATGTAAACAGAGACAAAAGACGAATTGGGGAATTATAATTGTCATACTTGACAAAAGCATGGGTTTTATTATATATGTTCTTACAAGTACATAATAAAATTTCTAGTAACTCAAAATAAAAATAAAGGACATAAACAAGCAGAACACTGTAAAACTCATACAAATGGCTTTTAAGGACCAAGATATATTATTTTAAGAATACCAAGGAAAGGAACTTATATTACTCATGAGATAGCCACTTTTTATCTTTGAAATTGGCAGAAATGAAGAAGTTTGATAATCTTTAGTACTGGTCAGGAAGAGAAGGGGACGACTGAGGATGAGATGGCTGGATGGCATCACTGACTTGATGGGCGTGAGTCTGAGTGAACTCCGGGAGTTGGTGATGGACAGGGAGGCCTGGCATGCTGTGATTCATGGGGTTGCAGAGTCGGACACAACTGAGCGATTGAACTGAACTGAAGTGCTGGTCAATATGTGGAGAAAGAAGCACTGGCGTAGAACTGTAGAAGGGTATACACATTGTCTTGAAAGTCAGGTCTTTGAAAGTCACTCAGCATTTTTATGTCTGTGTGTAGGACAACTTGGCAGCATCTCTCAGAATTTTAAAGCACGTGGATGCAAGAGTTGGACTATAAAGAAAGCTGAGCACCGAAGAATTGCTGCTTTTGAACTGTGGTGTTGGAGAAGACTCTTAAGAGTCCCTTCGACTGTGAGGAGATTAAACGAGTCCATCCTAAAGGAGACCAGTCCTGAATATTCATTGGAAGAACTGACGCTGAAGCTGAAGCTGAAGCTCCAATACTTTGGCCACCTGATGTGATGAAGTGACTCATTGGAAAAGACCTTGATGCTGGGAAAGATTGAAGACAGGAGGAGAAGACGACGACAGAGGATGAGACGGTTGAATGGCATCACAAACTCGATGGACACAAGTTTGAGCAAGCTCAGGAAGTTGGTGATGGACAAGGAAGCCTAGTGGGCTGCGGTCCATGGGCTTGCAAAGAGTTGGACACAACTAAGCAACTGAACTGAACTGAACTGAACAGAACTCTTTAAGCCAACAATTGCATTCTAAGATTTTATTCTACAGATAAACATGCACACATATGCAAATATGCATAAATGAAGACAGTCATGCAAAAGACCAAAATAATCTAAACGACCTTGAACAGTGGACTGATTAAATAAGGTTTGGTTCATACCCATAGTAGACTTACATGTGGCCACCAAAAAAGAAATGTGCCAATGTCTTGTATCTATTTACTAAATGAAGCCCACAAGGCATGGGACAAAGGCAATGCACAAACCTGTTTTTTGAGAAAAAGAAGCCAGTGATATACAGACAGATAAACACAGCTGTATATGCATACCATTTCTGTAAGGACTCAGAGCTCAGAGGGGAGGGGCTGAGTGGTCAGTAGGCTTACTTTTCATGGTGCCTTTTCATATTGTTGGGGGAAAAAGTACCATCTGCACATATTATTTTTAAATTTAGAAGCTAGCAAGATTATAAAAAATGATGGTAGCATAACTCAGTGCAGCCTTCAAAAAGATCCTCTGTAATAATAATGGTGATGTTAGTAAAATAAAAAGATTTTTCAGTCTTGTTTGGTTAATGCTTTTATCACTCCAAATATAAAGTTTTAAATGAACACCTAAAATAAAAAAGAGTAACGCTTTCAATAATTCAAGAGTAAGACAGGGTTAGCCCTTTAGTTGTAAATAAGATCAACTTTAAAAGCCTATATTTAATTTATTTTAAAAAAATATTTTACTTTTAAAAAGATGGCCAACAAAGGCAGCATGGGCAGGTTAAGATCATTTGTTGCTGGAGTCAGTCCCTACCCATCCCCAGCAATGTATTCAAATGCAATGGCAGTGGTTACTTATTAAACTCAAGAGATATCATACCCTGGGAAAACCATTATAAACTTGGCCTTTAGGAGAACTGATCTCTTCATGAAATACAGAACAACTGTCTCTGAAGAAGCGAAAATGGGCAATCGTCATGTAAGTATTTATTGCTCTCGGGACTCAAACCAAGTTCTAATTTTGGTTAACATGTGGAGAAATTTAAATTATGAAATCATGATTGATGCTTTCATACTTTATCATTGTGATCACTCCTAATTGTTGGTTTTCACAACAGCAAACTATGCTTTGAAAGTGCATCTGAAACATATATTTTTTTCCATTAGAAATGTTTTAGGAGGGATGAAAGAGAAGTATTTGGAACAAGGTGGAAAACAACGCCTTGCAGAGAGCACGTGGTTAAAAATTTAAGGAATGTGTGATTAAAGCTATTAGTTTGTAGCAAAGCTACACAAAGCTTCATAAATGTCACCCTCAATGTTTTGGGACAGATTCATGTTGTAAATATCAGTAGACAAAGCTACTAGGATTCTCACAAGCCTATATAGCTTGGATTGAAAGGTGAAAATATCCCAGTACCAAACAACCAGGTATTTGTAAATATTCACAAAATAGATTTAATATTTTACTTTTCTTCTGAATGTCTAGGCTCATGTGAATAGCATGTCTGTAAACTATAAATGGCTAAAAATTGATGAAAATACTACCATTTGGAACTAACTAGGCATAAGGCAGTTTCAGAGTTAAATCTTGATTTTTTTTTTTTTTTTACAGTGAAAAAGGTATTCCCAAAGCTATGGCAATAAGAATTTTAATAAGGTTTTGCTGCACCTACTGTAACTTCCCACAGGAAGAAGGATTTATTGCGTGTACACTAGGAATGAAGAGAATAAAAATCCAAAATTTTCCGTAAAGTAGAACTTTATTTATAAGGTATTTCTCCTTTGCCCTACATCAGACTTGCACTCAGAGGGTTGCAAACCTACAAGCATTGTCTTCAGAGAAGCATTATTTTTAAAGTCATCTGTAAATACCATTATCATACTAGCCAAGGTTATGAGGCTTCCATTTAGTTGGTCTTTCAGAGAAACTGACACCTACTTTTAAAAATACTCCTGATCTTGGGAACTCTCTGGTGGGCCAGTGATTAGGATTCTAAGCTTCCAATGCAGNTAAAGTCATCTGTAAATACCATTATCATACTAGCCAAGGTTATGAGGCTTCCATTTAGTTGGTCTTTCAGAGAAACTGACACCTACTTTTAAAAATACTCCTGATCTTGGGAACTCTCTGGTGGGCCAGTGATTAGGACTCTAAGCTTCCAATGCAGGTGGCCTGGGTTTGATCCCTGATCGGGGAACTAAGATCACCATAACCTGTGTGATATGGCCAAAAGGAAAAAAAAATATTTTTAATATTTTTTTTAAATAAATAAAATAAGATACTCTGATCCGTGCAGAGGAACTCAGGAAAAATTATTGGCCCCTGCCTTAGCTGCTTCAGAGGATATTTTCACCTCTTAAAAGTCAACCCCATGGGGCCGTGGCTTGTGTGAGTGGTCTAGCATTTTATGTATTTCTTTTTTGAATCTTCAGAGCCAATCTTACTCCCTGCCAGAAGGCAGTCAACATTTGCCCAAAGGGCAGGCCTTACCCTCGGCAGACCTGCAGCCTCTCAGCCACCCATCAGGGAGTGGAGAGCCAGAGTCTCACCAGCCTGTAAGCATTTATTTTCCCTCCAAATCATAAGTATGACCAGGCTTTCTCATGGGCCCCATATTACTCACCAATGACTTGTCATGCTGAGCCCTCCAATCTGAAAAGATCCCCATAAGGCATTCCTTCCAACCAGGGACATTTTTCCCTGGGAAATGTTTGTTACCATATTTGCAGCTATGGTGAAAATTTAATGTAGGAACTGAGCTTCCCTTCCCAACAGTGTCCCTTAATGGTGCCCGGGAACAGGGAATGTGTTCCTACACTCTGCTCCTATGACACCATAGAAAATATTAGTGGAATTTAACATGCATGGAGAATGATATGTTCTAAGATTATGTTTCTAGATAAGTAAATGCAAAATCTTTTACAAGGACAAATGACTGCATTAGAAAATGACTTGAGTACATACAAACTTAAAACTGAGATGCTTATAGTTTTAAAGCAGCTATACTTCCTGGTGGCGGCTTAGTGGTAAAGAATCTGCCTTCCAATGCAGGAGACACAAGAGACTCGGGTTCAATCTCTGGGTCAGGAGGATGATCTGGAGAAGAAAGTGGCAACCCACTCACCTGGAAATTTTCACTGACAGGGGATCCTGGTGGGCTACAGTCCATGGGGTTGCAGAGTCAACATGACTGAGCGACTGAGTACACACACACACACACACACACACACACACTCAACCAAAACACATTTGGAAACTAAATGTTAGCAGAATATAAATCCATGATGTGCAAAGGTATGTTGTTGATTTAGTGTAATAGATAATGTTCTTATGCTGAGGTTAAATGCTGGGCTCAATGCAAAAAATGGCACTGATAGCTATTATGTGGTTTTTCTGAGTTACAGCATCCCTGAAATATGATGTGGTGTGTGACTTCTTAGTTCCCCCATCACGTTTCTCTATCCTAACTACTGAGAAACTTTTGTTTATAAGACTCCCTGTAAGACAATTGGGCATTCTCTTGGCCAAAATGCAGGCTTTTTACATTAAACCTCCTTCTGTTCTTTGTTCTTTTATCATGAGCTTGTAACAATTAAAGTATGTTATTTGGCATGCTTTATAAATAGAAACACAAACACAGGCATTGAGATCATGTGCTAGCGCCTGCTCAACCTGATGACCCAGCATGCTTCATACTAGTTTTTCAGTTCGGTTCAGCTCAGTTGCTCAATGGTGTCCAACTCTTTGCAACCACATGGACTGCAGCATGAGACTTCCCTGTCCATCGCCAGCTCCCAGAGCCTACTCAAACTCATGCCCATCAAGGTTGGTGATGCCATCCAACCATCTCATCCTCTGTCGTCCCCTTCTCCTCCCACCTTCAATCTTTCCCACCCAGCATCAGGGTCTTTTCCAATGAGTCAGCTCTTCGCATCAGGTGGCCAAAGTATTGGAGCTTCAGTTTCAACATCAGTCCTTCCAAAGAATACCCAGGACTGATCTTTAGGATGAAGTGGTTGGATCTCCTTGCAGTCCAAGGGACTCTCAAGAGTCTTCTCCAAAACCACACTTCAAAAAACCTACTAGGAAAGCTGAATCTCTCAAAATATGTCCATAAAGCAGAGTCCACAGATAACTGTTTGACAAATATTGGTCCAAAGCCATCTGAAAGTTGGAAATCATATTTTCCAAGATACTCTGATATGGAATCCTAGTCAATTCTGAAAACTGAAAATTACTTTCTTCCTTTGTGTTTTCCTCCAATGCTTTTGCCATCATCACTGATTTTTCTGAATTCTAGACATGGTGTTTCTACCTAACCTATTTGGAGCAGTAAGAACTAACACTAGTATATTATTATCATTTGCTGAAACACAGTGTTCAGAGTCTGCTTAGCCTAAAGGCCATGTCTATGCTCAATAAGTTTTGTGCAGAGACAGAAAGATAGATCCTCATGAAAAAAGCTTAGGTTCAGCCAGATGACTCTTCCTCTCATGAGTCATTTGCAAGAGAATAACCATTTGGAGGAAAATAGAATATTGTGACAAAGAGTGAGATGACTTAGTCACAAGAGTATGGCTGTAGAGGGCAGAGTCACAGACAGGGAGCAAGATCTAGGGATGCCGTGGATAAATGTGGAAATCATCACAAACTCAAGAGAACTATTGATTTTTGGAAATTTTTTTCAAGACTAAAGAACAGGTGCTAAAAAAGTACTACTGAATTTCTACTCAGAGCATGGACGCTGGGCTAGTAGCAATGTCCACGTGGCCTGGGTGCTTTTAGAAATACAGAATCTGGGACTTTCCTGGTAGTCCAGCGGTTGAGAATCCAGTTGCAATGTGGGGGACACGAGCTCTTTCCCTTATCGAGGAACTAATATCTCATATGTCAAGGGACAACTAAGCCCACACACCACAAACAGAGAGCCCACCTGCAGCAACTACTGAAGCCCTTGCACTCTGGGGCCCAAGTGCCACAACTAAGACCTGACTCAGACAAAGAAAAAAATACAGAATCTCAGGCCCAACAGACCTACTTAATCAG
This sequence comes from Neotragus moschatus, assembly GCA_006410615.1. Classification (NCBI taxonomy): domain Eukaryota; kingdom Metazoa; phylum Chordata; class Mammalia; order Artiodactyla; family Bovidae; genus Neotragus; species Neotragus moschatus. The sequence continues at coordinate 47,619 of SJYA01001954.1, read as the reverse complement.
AATCTACACTTCAACAAGATCCCCAAGTGTTTCCCCTGCACGTTGAAATTGAGAAGTACCAGACTGGGGAACAACTTCAACTTGCCTGGATGTTGGAGTTACCTGGGGGTTCTAATAACCAGCGAGGCCTGAGTCTTATCCACAGAGAATCTGAATTAATTGCTCTGGTAGTTGGCCTGGGTGTTTGGATTTCTAAATGCTCCCCAGGCAATGCTGATGAGCACAGAGTTTGAAAAATGGTGACCCGCACACCACGATCCTGGCAAGACCAGCTCAGCACACTGCTGATGAAGGAAGTGTCATTGTGAGTGCCTGGAAATGAAAACCAACTCGTAAATGTCAGAACATCTGCTCAGTGATCCCCAGGGTGTTTGTCAAGATGCCACGTTTATGACTCGCTTGTGCTGATATTTAGCCAACACAAATATNGGCAAGACCAGCTCAGCACACTGCTGATGAAGGAAGTGTCATTGTGAGTGCCTGGAAATGAAAACCAACTCGTAAATGTCAGAACATCTGCTCAGTGATCCCCAGGGTGTTTGTCAAGATGCCACGTTTATGACTCGCTTGTGCTGATATTTAGCCAACACAAATATTGTCTGAAATGGGATTACGTGGTGGACCGTGAACACCCAAGAGATACATGACAGGTGGGGCCTAGGTCAGGATTCCTGAGAAAAGTAGCAAGGCTCTAAAGACAGCTGGAGTGTGATGGGGAATTTGCGACAAAATTACGTATGGCTTTAACCAAGAGTGCTTTACACTGTGATCCCCAAACTCAAAGAATCACAGTGACCCCCAAATAGAAACCAGCCTAGACTATGCAGGAATATCTCTTCTATCAGGAAAACTTTTATCCTGGAAAGTTAGTCCTTTGGATCATCATCATCCAGAAGAGGAAACAAAAATGGCCTCTGCCATCAAAACATGACATGCACTAAAGCAAGTTTTATTTAATGACAACTCTCCCACGTGAAGTCTAGCTATGTTTTAGGCAAAATTACACAATCTTGGCTTTGGAGGTTTCTTGGCTATAATAGACTAAAAGCAGTCATTTAAAGGAGGTGTGGTATAAAGACTGGCAAGGACAAATACACTGACAGAAGAAGAGCATGCAACTGAAAACTTGACCCAGGAACTCTGAAGGTGTAGCAGCCTGGGGCGCTTTGAGTAGAGGATGGATCTGAGCACATCCCAACACAGCCAAGCATCTCTGCTCTACAGCACAGCAACACGACCCCAGCACCCAGCAAGAACAGGCGTCACTGGAGGTTTAAAGGGCCTTTTGAAATGATGATGGTAATGACAACAGACATTTTTTAAGTTCTTGCGAGACAGTGAATAGCTTGAGCACAGTGGTCCACAAAATTTGAGCCCTTTACAAAGCACTTCATATCTACAAGTGTCAGTCCTCTTGCACTCATCTCACACACTAGCAAAGTAATGCTCAAAATTCTCCAAGCCAGGCTTCAGCAATACGGGAACCGTGAACTTCCAGATGTTCAAGCTGGTTTTAGAAAAGGCAGAGGAACCAGAGACCAAATTGTCAACATCCACTGGATCATCAAAAAAGCAAGAGAGTTCCAGGAAAACATCTATTTCTGCTTATTGACTATGCCAAAGCCTTTGACTGTGTGGATCACAATAAACTGTAGAAAATTCTGAAAGAGATGGGAATGCCAGACCACCTGACATGCCTCTTGAGAAACCTGTATGCAGGTCAGGAAGCAACAGTTAGAAGTGGACATGAAACAACAAACTGGTTCCAAATAGGAAAAGGAGTATGTCAAGGCTGTATATTGTCACCCTGCTTATTTAACTTCTATGCAGAATACATCATGAGAAACGCTGGGCTGGAAGAAGCACAAGCTGGAATCAAGATTGCTGGGAGAAATATCAATAACGTCAGATACG
>SJYA01001954.1:3247-44781 GCA_006410615.1 Neotragus moschatus | reverse complement strand
CAGGAGGAGAAGGGGATGACAGAGGATGAGATGGCTGGATGGCGTCACCGACTCGATGGGCGTGAGTTTGAGTGAACTCCAGGAGTTGGTAATGGACAAGGAGGCCTGGCGTGCCGCGATTCATGGGGTTGCAAAGAGTCGGACACGACTGAGTGACTGAACAGAACTGAACTAAACTGAGTAAGAGGTAAACATGAATTAAGGTTTGGGTAGAAATTCTTCACACTATGCCTTGGGCTCCTATTACACTAACTAGAAGCTAACCAATTGGGATGTCTACAACTATGGAACTAGATTATCACTTCATGATGTCTTTACCCCATCTTGGAGCTTTCTCCTTCTCTCCTCATCCCCACACTGGAATGGATGCTTTTCTGTAGTGCTTCCATAATATTCTGTGTATAATGCCATCACTTCTCTCCCAGGTGATTCTGGAGCTTCTTATACATCACTGGGCAGAACTGGATGGACAGCTTCAACTGCCCTGGGGGTGGACTGTGTCTTGTTCGTCTTAGCATCCCCAGTACCGACACAATACCTGACGCACAGCAAATGTGAATGAATTCATCTGTTCACTACGTTTTCTCCCTTTTTTCCCACTACATTTATTTATTTATTTTTGTGCTGGGTCTTTGTTGCTGCTGGGGTTTCCTCTACTTGCAGAGAGCAGGGGCTACTCTCTAGTTGCAGTGCATAAGCTTCTCATTGCAGTGGCTTCTCTCGTTGTAGAGCACAGACTTTAGGGCACAGGCTTCAGGAGCTGTGGCTCCTGGGCTCTGGAGCACAGGCTCAGTAGCCGTGGTGCATGGGCTTAGCTGTTCTATGACATGTAGGATCTTCCTGGATCAGGGATTGAACCCGAGTCTCCTCTTCTTATGAGGACACCAATCACTGGATTTAGGACCCTCCCTCAGTCTGAGCTCATCTAAAACTCCTTAACTAATTATATCTGCAAAGGTTCAGTTTCCAANCATGGGCTTAGCTGTTCTATGACATGTAGGATCTTCCTGGATCAGGGATTGAACCCGAGTCTCCTCTTCTTATGAGGACACCAATCACTGGATTTAGGACCCTCCCTCAGTCTGAGCTCATCTAAAACTCCTTAACTAATTATATCTGCAAAGGTTCAGTTTCCAAATATGGTCACATTCTGAGGTTCTGAGTAGACATGAATTCAGGGGCACTAGTCAACCCACTACTCCAAGGAAATTAGGTTTCATTGCCTTAAGCTAGCAGTGGTTTTCAAACTTTGCATAGCAGATTCCTTTGGAAGACTTATTTAAACAGAGAGCTCGGCCCCATCTGCAGAGAGTCTGATTCAGTAGACGCTCTACAGTGGGGCCTGAGAATCTGCATTTCTGACAAATTCCCTGGTGATGCTGATGCTGCTGTCTAGGCACCACACCTGGAGAACTACTATCTTAGGCAACAGAGAAGCCCCGGTCAGTCTCAGACAAGGGGATGACAAGGTGGGCATTATGGATGGACCATGCTGGAAGCTGGTGGAGAAAGGTTTGGAGAGAAACATGAGCAAAGGCAAGTAAAGCCCTTGAAAGGCAGTGGCCCTGGAGAAAGATGATGAGCCCCTGCCCGGAACTGAAACAGTGACAGTGGGATTGGAGAGAAAAGGACAGATGGGAGGGTCAAACATAACTTGCTGACTGACAGGATATGGGAGGAGGGGGCAAGAAAGACTCCACAGGGCCCCCCAGGGACCTGGCTGTGAATGCGGGACGATGGTGGCTCACCCGGGGAGCGAGGACAAGTCTGCAAGGTGAAAGGATGGATTTGGTTTGGGGATCTGTTGGGTCTGAAATATCTGGGTATTATACCTAACATAGCTGGATCTGAAACTCAAGAGAGAAGTCTGGGGTTGAGTGGTTTGTAGATATAAATTCTGGGGTTTTGTTTTGTTTTGTTTTGTTTTTAAGTATGTATTTGTTCACAAACTACTGGACTGACAGTGGCTTAAATAATAATGACCTTAAGTTATTAACTCTGACCGGAAGCCTGAATGCAGGGAACTCCAGGGCTGGTTCAGCAGTTCAGTCCCATCACTAGGGACTCGGGGCACCTCTGCCTTTCCGTTCTGCCACCCTCGAAGCACGGGCAACATCTCCATTCATGGATGAAAGAGAATGGCCACGTGTGTGTTCAGGTTTGCGATCTGACAGGACTGGGTCACAGGCAAGAAGGAAAGGGGTAGAGAAAAAGTGGGTTTCTCTTCCTGTAAACAGTCCCCTGTCAGTGAGGAAAATCTTCTAGGAAACCCCAGGCAGACATCCCTTTGTCACATTGCCCGGAATTGGTCAAAAGCCCACTCCAAGACCAACGACTGACAAAGATGAAGAGCACGGTGGTGGACCGCGACTCATCCCGAGCGCTGGGGAGTCATCTTGTCAGTAAGCGTTCTTTCCCTCTCCTCTCTCTCTTCACTTTCTCCTTCTTCCTATGTCTTGGCCTCATTCTCTCCTATCGAAAATGAACCTTGCCTTTTGAATAGTGGGGAAGGTGAAAGGAGCTGATGAGAGGGAGATCTGGCCACAGACAGTTCAGGCACCGCAGAGAATTCCACAGCCTCACATAGCTCCAGATTACCCTAAGGAAAAGAGTTTTCTCCAAGCATCCATACATACAATGCCAGGGACAATTCTGATTGACTTGGGCATGTACCTATTTCCTGGACTATCACCTTAGCCAAGGTTGGCCTTACCTATTCTTAGGGATGGGTGGCATTGCTTTGTCAGTATCACTTTCTTATAACTACTGGTTTTTTGTTTTTAAATGTAGAGTCATAGTTTTATTATTTTACTTTTTATTGGAGTATACATGCTTTACAATGTTGTTTCTGCTGTACAACAAAGGGAATCAGTTATATATATACATATATCCTCTCCTTCTAGCACCTCCCTCCCACCCCCAACTATAGTTTTTAATTAATATTACTATGACTACTATTGAAATAGAAAGAGAATGAAGATTTGAAGATAAGATGGGAAGGCAATAGAATAAATCACCTTTCTGATGATGTGGGTTTGGATTGTGGTGGGAATGAAAAGGAAGACAAAAATGATGAAAAGAATTTTAGAGAAATAATTAAGAAGTTTGGATCCAATGCATATTTCAACTCTCTTACCAGGGGAAAGAATAGCATTCATTGTTTTGATTCTAGAGGAGACAAAAATCTGCTTAAAGCAAATTTCACTCTTTCACCTTGTTTCCTTTTCAGCAAATCTGAACTTGTTCACAAAATGTTGGTTATGCCCCAATACGCACTATTCAAGTGCTACAATGGCTCAGCTCAGCCCCTAATATTTTCAATTTTCAATTCCATCTGCCCACTTATTGATTCCGGAGGATCCCAGAGTATACTTGCTTCCTTTTTTCCTGTAAGCAATGAGTCCCAAGTTTATAAGCTTATTGAGTTGGAAAGGGGAAAAAAATGAGAAGAGTGCTTCATTTTTCATCACTCTTGAAGGCATGTCTCCTTTCATAGCTGAGAAATAGCCATCATCGCCCCATCACCACTTTATCCTCCAAGTGCACTTTTGTTAAGGCAATACAGCAGTCATTGACTATCTGAAGGCTTAACACTTTTTAGAGGCCTCTAAATCCCCAAACTATCTGTGGACAACCTCAAAGCAGACAATCCCCCAGGACACAAAATCTGGTTTTGAGACACTGATGGTGTTCTGCCTCTAGTAGAAACTCGGGGTTGTCCAGCCCAACACAGTACTAAAGGGCCTCCCAAAGGAGCTGCCAACTGGGGCTGTCAGCGGAGGCTGTGATTCAGACAAAGAAGCAGGTGGGGATAACAAGCTTGTACCCTGGGACCAACTTGAACTTGAACTCTTCCTCCTAGTTACCTTATCCCCATACTCATCTTTCAGATGCGTCATCTGGGTTCCTTTGAAAGAAAATCAAAGGAGAAAGACACCATGGTCCACTTCTAATCCCCTCCTTTAAGTAACCACAGCAATGCCCTCTTTGTGACTGGGGGCCTTGCTACCTAGGTGTCATTTACCACCAGAAACTTGGCCTTCTCAGCACCTTCAGGTAACATGTTGACAGAGCTGTCACAGCCGTGCGATCAGGGCTGTAGACCCTTCACAGATCAGATCTTAGCACTACTGACACTTGGAACCAAGCAGTTCTTTGCTGCAGGGGATCGCNGCTACCTAGGTGTCATTTACCACCAGAAACTTGGCCTTCTCAGCACCTTCAGGTAACATGTTGACAGAGCTGTCACAGCCGTGCGATCAGGGCTGTAGACCCTTCACAGATCAGATCTTAGCACTACTGACACTTGGAACCAAGCAGTTCTTTGCTGCAGGGGATCGCTGTGTGCCCTGTAGGATGTTTATTAGAGTCCCTTGGCCTGTGTGACTAGATACCACCAACACTCCCCTATTTGTGACAACCAAAAACTCTAGACATTGCCCAATGTCCCTAGAGGGGCAAAATCACTCCGTGTCAGTTGAGAACCACTTCACGAGGCACAGACCTTAAATGGAAAAGCAAGGCCACTGGGCAGGAGAAGTCCCGATAATGTCCTTATCTGGCTGAGCTTCCACCAGCAATCATGCCTTCCTGCCCCTCTGGCTCAGGCTCTCTCCCCCACTGATTGCCCCTCTTATCACAGGGCAAAAGCCAACTCATCTTGAACCGTGACCCTTGTCCTCCTGTTGATGACCTCTGTAGTCGAGAAGCAGTGGTTCCCCCCAACCCCAAAAGTCCTTATCTCATTAATTAAGTTCTGATAGTCAGAATGCAAAGAGCTTCCCTGCAGAAATACCCAGGAACAAGACTGCTGAGCTACTGGTTTTCCTGCCTAGATGAACACTGTTCATTTGGAAAGACACTGTCTGAAATAATCAGGAGTCAGTTTGCCCACCTCTCCTCTGGGTGGAGCCCCCTCAAAGACTTGCCCTAGTCAATCTCCCCCTGAATGGAGGAATCAGCTTTGCCACTGGTCAATGTGACCCTGGCCAGTCCTAGTTAAAATGGAGGCGTAGCTACATCGTGAAATTACTAAATATTCTTATAAGATGGAAACTGTGCTTAAATATACCCAATGGAGTACCCTGCAATGTATTTTTTCTATTTATTAATAATAGTTTAACTTTTTGCTCTGACAAACATCAAAGTGGATTTGGATTTAAAACTCCTGAAAAGCAAGACTTTCAAGACCAGAGACAGGGTGTGGTAGGCTTCTCACATTGTTTGTTGTTTCTGAGTGTATTGCTAGTACCTTTGGAAACAATGGCACCCACCACCTTGATGAGTCTTAAGTTCACATCTCCTTAAGGAGATCTCAACCTCATAGTCACCTTTGATGGCAAATACCACATTGAGATGTATAACCCAAAGAGCATAGCCTAAGAAATTGTGTCTTTCTGGAAAATGACCTAAAAATGCCAATCTTCTTTAAACGTTTTTAAAATGCNCATGATATTTGTATCATGGAACCATCTTACTAAAACAGAGACTGAATGGCATTCCGTAGCTGACTACCAGACAGTCCTGGTTAAAGCCCTGGCTCCAATTCTGCAGTTACCTGGCCCGGGGATCTTGAACAAGTCTCCTCATGGCTTCTGTAAGCCCTGGCAGCATCTTTGTGCCAATGAGGAAAAAAGTCTCCTCCTGGGGAAGAAGCAGACTGCCAGCACAGAGCTGGGCAAGCGTAAACCCACCTGGACCCCTCCCCACCCTCACCGCCCCTCAGCCAGGACCCTCAGGCATAACCAGAACCATTCACAGAGTCCCCATCTCTGTTTCAACTTGTCAGTTGGGAAGTGGAATAGGTAATAAGAGCTTCACTGAATGCTTTCATGGATGAAGCTAAAGTGACCTACAGAACAGTTTATGAATCGGCCTGTTACTAGGAGATTTCTGCTGCTCTGGTTTAACTCCACCTTGCTTCCTGAGCCACCCATAATACTCCTGATGAAAAGCAGACACAATTTACTTCTTTGAGATTGCTCCTTCCCACGCTCCCACACCCAGAGAACCAGCCCTTTTAGAATGTGATCCAAGAGCAGGGTGAGCTTGGTCAGTGTGCAGCCTGTGCAGCGGCACAGGGTCCCACACTTACGAAGGCCCTGCTCTTGGTTAAATGCTTTGATGGCACTTGAAATTCTCAATCACTTTTGAACAAAGAGCCCGAATTTTCATTTTGCACTGAGCTCCACAAATTATATTTCCAGTCCTGCCAACAAGCCTTCCTAAGTCCCAGATAGTTTTCTTACAGCTGACAAAAGATTCAGAAAGGAAAATGGATGGGAAGCCCCATCCCTCCACTGAAAGTGAAGGTACCAGTCATAATTAGATGTGAGGCAGGATGGTGCAGGGTTTCCTAGGTGGCTCAGTGGTAAAGAATCTGCCTGCAATTCAGAAGACACAGGAGATGCCGTGGGTTTGATCCCCAGGTTGGGAAGATCCCCTGGACGAGGGCATGGCAACCCACTCGGGTATTCTTGCCTGGAAAATTCCATGGACAGAGGAGCCTGAAAGGCTACAGTCTATAGGGTTGCACAGAGTTGGATACGACTGAGGTGACTGAGCACGCACACACAGAGGAAGGTGCAGGAGACACAAGAGCATGGGCTTTAGGAGACAAATTGAGCTGGTGCACACACACATCCTGCAAGAACACAGATCGGTGCTCTGACTTGCGTGCACCCAGGCTTCCTCCCCTGTAAATCAGATGACTAACGCCTGTTCTTCCCTGTGAAGAAAGGTCTGTCAGTGAAGGAGTCGTCTAGCATGTGGCAGGTGCTCAACAAATGAGTCCCTCTCCAGCTTGTTTCAGGAATAGATACTGTAAGAGAGGCCAGATGGGACCTCCCTAAAGGTCCAGGGGTTAAGACATGGTGCTTCTACTGCAAGGAGCCTGGGTTTGATCCCTGGTTGGGGAACTAAGATCCCTCATGTCACACAGGGTCAAAAAATAGAGGGTGGGGGGAAGATGGGCTATACACTACATTGCAAAGGGCAACGGGGGGGGGGAGTGTCCTGATATCTCTTCAGCTCTAAAATGATATGATTCTCCATTAACCAAAACCTAAAAGTCAGCCTTCCTCCAGTCCCTAGTTATATTCTTTCTCTCTCTCTCTCTCTCTTTCCGTATTTCCACTCTTATTACCTCTGCTTTGCTTCATACTGAACCCATGCTTCCTTCATGGAGTGGACCACATGGCCACCAACACACACTGCACTCACGCTCAGTCAGCTTAGCAAACCCACCAGGGAGAGACATCTCTCTCCCAATATCTATATAACAAAGCAGGAAAAATTCCAACTGATCCTGCTTGAATTACATCCCCACTCTGGAACCAGTCACTACTGCCTGAATGACAGGGTGCATGTCCACCCAAGGGCAGGACAATGGGGCTCAAGCCTCATGACTGACAGCCCCAGTGAGACCGCGTGGAATAGGGGAGGGGAAGTCCTCAAAGGACACAGAGCTGCCAGGCAGATGAATGCAACTCCTCCTCTGTGCTTTATGTGGTTTACTGCTCATTCCCAATAGGCGCCCACAGAAATGAAAGGAGAGAGAGGAGAATCGGGGAGTGTAGACAGTAACACTTGAGCCAACTTTCCCGGAAGGATGGCTAATAAGTGACACTTGTCATTAAAGAAGGTCTCTGGGGAGAGACAAAGAGCTGAGAAAAGCCAGGGTGTGTTCAAAGCTACTCGTTGTATAACTGCAATTAACCTCACATCTTTAAATTTTTAATAGCGATGCACTGATATTTTATGCTTACCTTCTGTTTAAGCAAGCAACACTGGTTTTCCACTTCAGTGCTAACAGAAAGTTTCTTTCTGGAAAATAACTTTAAGCAAAACAAACTAGGTCAACTGAGAGAAAAATAATAAGCAAATAATAACACTGTAGACCTAGATAGCTGTGGACATTTAGTGGATATACTATGCCAATGACTAAAATATGGGAAACATTAGATTAGTATACATACAGAAATTTCTCTTCCTAAGGATCGGTAAAAACCAACACCTGTGTCTTTTTCCATAGGGTTATCTCCGACAAATTAAATAGAACATCTCTCATTGTGTGAATGGTAAAGCTTTAGCCCAGCTTACAAAATGGATCGTAATAAGATCCTAGAATCCTCCGTTTCTGGCAGGCAGCAATTATTCCCTAGACAGGCTGTGTCTCAAGGCAAAGGGGAAAAACCAGCATTCCAAGACACTGGCCCACTGTATTACTCTCTGTTTCAGAGACAGACACACAGAGGAGGAGTCGATGAGAAAATCACTCCTCCCAGAGCTGACCGTGCTGATTGTCCCAGAGAACAAAGGGGCCCATTCTGTGTGGGCATCCGAGTCCAGCTGGCTCCAGGAGGTACCAGCCATCTCTCTGCAGCCAGAGCTTCCCCAGCTGATTTCCACACGTACCCATGTGTACAGCGGCAGCTGTTCCCTCCTCTGGGTGTCTGCTTGGTCTTCCTTTTAGCTGCCAATTTCAGCCAGAGATCATTTTTAATACCCAAAGAGTCAGACACAACTTAATGACTGAACAACAACAACAACAACAAATTGTCCACTCACCTTTGCAATTATTTTTTCTTCTAGGCCAAAGGGAAAAGTCATCAGGGCTTGGATGCTGGTCAAGATACCAAAGCAAAAAGTCATCAGCGTTTTGATGCTGATCGAGATGCCAAAAAGCTGAACAAAGCCTGCAAANGTGGGCATCCGAGTCCAGCTGGCTCCAGGAGGTACCAGCCATCTCTCTGCAGCCAGAGCTTCCCCAGCTGATTTCCACACGTACCCATGTGTACAGCGGCAGCTGTTCCCTCCTCTGGGTGTCTGCTTGGTCTTCCTTTTAGCTGCCAATTTCAGCCAGAGATCATTTTTAATACCCAAAGAGTCAGACACAACTTAATGACTGAACAACAACAACAACAACAAATTGTCCACTCACCTTTGCAATTATTTTTTCTTCTAGGCCAAAGGGAAAAGTCATCAGGGCTTGGATGCTGGTCAAGATACCAAAGCAAAAAGTCATCAGCGTTTTGATGCTGATCGAGATGCCAAAAAGCTGAACAAAGCCTGCAAAGGAATGGGTATGAAAGATATTTTGTTTTCTCATTCACTCCTGATACTGATTAAACTTAATTTCACGTCTGACTTTCCCACGATCTCAGGAAGATGACCTCCCACTTATCTTGTATTAATATCTTCTAAGCTAAGCTGATCATTTTTAAGTTTCCCTTTATAAAAGCTCTCAAAGTTATCAGATCCTATTACATTTCAGGATTCAACATAACAGCTAGAGATTGAAAATTATGACATTTAATTTGAACTTGAGCTCGGGGAAACTTCATGAGAAGTGTAGTTTCTATAATCCTAATGTCATCTAAACCCTCTGATGTCTTTCACGGGAGGTGGTGGGGAGTCAGGGCTGATGAGAACTGAATTAGGGACCTGGCGCTTCACCTGGAAGCTGAACAAGTGGAGACAAAACTATGACCAAGGTCAAGAATCAAGGGGCCACACTGGAGCAGCTATTTACATCCAGGCCTAAGTGCAGCCAAGAATGGGAGTCTAAGCAGGAGACTGGGCTTCCCTGTTGGCCCAGTGGTAAAGAATCAGCCTGCCAATGGAGGAGACGCAGATTCGATTCCTGGATCAGGAAGGTTTCCCTGGAGAAGGGAATGGGAACCCACTCTAGTATTCTTGCCTGGGAAATCCCATGGACAGAGGAGCCTGGCGGGCTATAGCCCATGGGTTGCAAAAGAGTTGGATATGACTTAGCAACTAAATAGCAACAAGAGATCAAGAGAAAGGTAAACCCAGGAACACAGTGTGATGAGGAAAAGAGCACCTAGTGCTGGGGCCGTAAACAGAGGCTCTGGAACCCAAGGAAGTCACTGGGGTTGACCCTGGGTTTGTTGATCAAGGGTTCCAGGAGAACAAGGAAGTAACAGCAATAGCTTGGGAGGAAAAAGAGGGGCGAAGTTGATGAATTTCCTCAATTTTCTTTCTTATACCTATTGGGAAACTTTTAATACTCTAGGCATTGAGCCAAGCACTTTATATATAAGATCTCATTAAGTTATTCTCAAAAAAGTCCATTTTTCAGATGAGAGGAAAGGCCATGACAAGTTAAGTAACATGCCCAAAGATACAACACCTGTAAGTAGTGAGCCCTGGGATTGAACCAATTTCTGTCATTGGCTCCAAGTGCCAACAATTTAGAGACATCACAGCTAAGCCACCTCGGCCACACAATGGCCATGGGTGGGTTCAGGCCTGAGAAGACATGACTGGTAAAAGCCATCTGAATCCAAAAGCTGCTTTATTAAATGTTTCTTTTTCTTATTGTGATATAATTTCTATATCATAAAATCTATCCTTTTGCAGTGTACAATTTAATGGGGTTTCATATATTCACAGGGCTTTGTAATCATCACCTCTAATTTCAGAACATTTTCATCAACCAAAAGAAACTCCACATGTATTCATAGCCAGGGATTCCCACTCCATCTTCAGGTCCAGACAATCACTGGTCCACTTTCTCTCTCTATGGATTTGCTGATTCTGGACATATCATGCACCTGGAATTACACTAAGTCCCCTACATATAAACGAGTCCCATTCCAAGAGTGCATTCATACGTCCAGTTTGTTCCTAAGTCAAAGTAGCCTAGGCACACAACTAACACAGTCGGTTACACTGTACTGTAAGACATTTATAATACTTTTCACACACATAATACATAAANTTTCATGCACCTGGAATTACACTTAAGTCCCCTACATATAAACAAGTCCCATTCCAAGAGTGCATTCATAAGTCCAATTTGTTCCTAAGTCAAAGTAGCCTAGGCACACAACTAACACAGTCGGTTACACAGTACTGTACTGTAAGACATTTATAATACTTTTCACACACATAATACATAAAAACAAACACAAATAATAAAGAAAAACATTTTAATCTTACAGTACTTTGAAAAGCACAATAGTACAGTACAAGAGCCCGCACACAGGGACTGGGGCATCAAGTGAACAGGAGAGAAGAGATACTGGCTGCAGGAAGGAGACGAGGTGGGAGCCCAGAGTGCAGCCTGGAGGGAAGACTGCAATTTCACTCATACCTGGCGTCGATAGAACGCACGTTTGCATCTTGGAAAGTTCGACACTTGAAGGTTCATCTGTAGGGGACTCACTGTATACAATATGTGGCCTTTTATGTCTGGCTTTTTTCTCTTGGCATAATGTTTTATGAAGACAAGTGCTAGATTTTACTTAGAAGTAAATCAATGGAGATTTACTTTCCTAGGAATGGGTATTGTGGTAGAAGATGGCCATTTAAACTTTTTGTGTGACTCCAGGGGAAAGACCTGGGATCCACAGTGGAAGTTCTAGGAAGACATCTTTTGCTTCCATAGAAGGAACTATCCAACTATAGAATAGTCTACCTTGTCCAAGAAACGCTGAAATCCCAAAGGAGCTGGGGTTGAAGACAATGTGGTGGGCAGTAGTAGAAGGGATTTCTACATAGTAAGTATTGTTGAATAAATCAGAAGTAGGAGGGCTGGAAATGAAGGGTGACAACCAGGTTGTTCGGTTTGGGGGGCATCAGAGGTGAGCTCAGCAGAGAGGAGCTGGTCCTTGCTCACATCCTGGCTGGCTGATCAGGAGGCATGCTTGTCTGTGAGTGTCAGGATGTTTATAGTTCTGAGGGTCTGAGCCAGCCTCACAGGTGTTTCCCTGCTTCCTCCTGAATGAGAGCCTGACATCTGGATGTGGGCTGGAGACAGGGGCTGAAGTGGGTGTGGAATGAGTCAGCTGTGGTTTACGATAAATCCCTGAGTTCTTAGCTACCACACGAATTTAGTTTGCCAAGCACAGACGCAGCACCTACTGAATGTCAAAGTCATGCTGTGTTCTCCTCCTGCCTCCACTTGGGTGTGGCCACAAGGTGGAACCACTCTTGTGCTGGTGACTGTTGGAGAGTCCCTTCTAAACTGGGTACCACACACATCATCTTTTGTAACCTCCCGACAATCCTGTAAGGTTGTGTAATGACTTAACAGATGAGAATGCCAAGGCTCAGAGGTTAAATACTTGTCCAAAGTCAAAAAGTTATGAAATGAGGATGGGGTGATTGGACCCAGAGCCATCTTGAAAAGCTATCATTTGGATAAAGGTCTAGAATTCCAACCTCTATTAGTAAGTCCAAGCAAAATTGTATCATTGGCAAAACTCATCTGTAAGACCACTTACTTATCTTATTGCTATACCAGCCCTGCCAGGGCTGGATTTAAATTTCTAGGGCCATGCTGTCCAATAGCCATCATGGTGAGACATACAGGTCATTTTTAATTTTTGAGAAGCCAAATTTTAAAAGTCAGGTGAAATTAATTTTTAACAATATATTTTAGTTAACTCAACATTGTATTGCAAATATCATTTCGACTGACAGCCAATTTCAGTTATTCATGAGATACCTGACATCCCATTTTTCACATTAAATCATCAAAGGACTATATATATTCTACACTTACAGAACATTTCAACTTGGACCAGCCACACTCTGCATCCTCAGTAGCCACATGCAGCCACTATGTTGCATAGAGAGAGGTTAGAGGCCCTAGGCATCAAAAAGTTTATATGGGCTCCCACTCATTCACCCACCTGTGAAAGTCAAAATAATAAGAATGCAATATTACTTAACCATAAAAAAAGAATTAAGTTAGACTGTTTGTAGAGACATGGATTGACTAGAGTGTGTCATACAGAATGAAGCAAGCCAGAAAGAGAAAAACAAATATTGTATATTAATACGTATATATGGATTCTAGAAAACCGCTATAGGTGAACTTATTTGCAAAGCAGAAATAGAGATACAGACGTAGAGAACAAACATATGGACCCCAAGCAGGGAAGGAGTGGTGGAATGGACTGGGAAATTGGGATTGACATATATACACTACAACATAAAGCAGAGAGCTAATGAGAACCTACTGCATAGACAGGGAAGTCTACTCAGGACTCTGTGGTGACCTAAATGGGAAGGAAATCCAAGGGAGAAGGGATATGCGTATAAGTATGGCTGATTCACTTTGATACAGAAAAAGAAACTAATACAAAATTGTAAAACAACTGTACTTCAATTAAAAAAAAAACACAAGAATGCTATACCGTAAAATAACAATTGATTTTTCCAAATAACGGTAAACTGGCAAATTTCCTTTTCACATCTTTGGTGCTTATGCTTCCCTAGCTCCTAGGTACCTTGGACCCTTGGTCTGGGTCTTGGTTAACCCAAATCCCTTGACATTGACCCTCCGTTAGGCCTTCCTCTCGAGGCTCTGTGAACCCCCACCCCAGCAGTTCCCTCCTGTAGATAATGCCTTAATCTGATAGCGCACGGACCCCAACATTCATTATCCTCTCAGAAATGCAAAAGGAGATTTGCCATTTCTCCTTCTGAAAAATATAGAAACGGGTCTTAGAGGGAGAAGCTGCCATGGCGCTGTTGGAGGGTGGCTCTGGCTGGCTCTGGGGCCTGCTGAGAAGTGGTCACTCATCAGGAGGGTAACAGGGAGGTCGCTTCAAACCCAGCAGAAACTCAGCTCCCCACCGTCCCACAGAAACTCGGCTCCCCACCACCCTGCAGAAACTCAGCTCCCCACCGTCCTGCAGAAACTCGGCTCCCCACCACCCTGCAGAAACTCAGCTCCGAGTCTTCCCAGAAAATTGCTGGAAAAGCCAAAGTCAGGCGGCTCTTGGCCCTCCGAGGCTGACGGTCACTGGTTTCTGACCTCGACTGTGTAATTACTGTGTCCTATGCACAGTCAAGCCTGAGGTTCCTTCTTTCCTCATTAAAAAAAAAAAAAAAAAAAAAAGTCTTTCCCAGAATCCCTGGGGACTGGCCCTGGTGCCTCAAACTATTGTAAATGTTTATAGGAAATTGTTCCCCTGCACAGACTGCTTATATGAACACATACTGTGAAATATAAGATGAGGTCACTGTTCAGTAAATCGCTTCTTGGTCCAGTAGTGGAAACAGTTCCCCACATAAACCTGATGCCCGGACTCAAAGAGCTTGAGGGAAATCAAGTCACTTCCAATTGCTCCCCCCTTCACCTCCAGGCTGCTGCTGGGCCAGCCCCAGACTACTCTGCTCTCCTTTTAAAAAGTATTGCAGGAAGGAAAGTCTTAAAAGCCTTACTTTAAAATTTTTAACTCAATGGTCCTGTATTATGAAGATACAGGTTGACTGAAGCATCGGAGCAGAGGATTTCCTGTTGGTCCCTGCTACGTACCAGCTTCCCAGCAGGCTGAGGGGTAAATAGTCTGCCTACAATGCAGGAGATACAGGAGACTTGAGTTTGATTCCCAGGTCGGAAAGATTCTCTGAAGAAGGAAATGGCAACCCACTCCAGTATTCTAGCCTGGAGAACTCCATGGACAGAGGAGCCTGGCGGGTTACAGTCCATGGGGTCAAAAAGAGTCCAACACAAGCACACACACACACACACACACATATCACATCACCTGCTACGAACAGAGCGCCTGAGTAGAGCACACAGTTTTATACCCATGCAGAGACCAGCGCCATCAAAATGCAGTGCAAACGTCCCCATGCATTTAAACATTCCTTCACTCAGCAAGTCAGGTCTGATGTGTACTGAGAGCCTTCTTTGTGGAGATTGCAATGAGCAGTGCCCCCTGCTCCCTGCAGTGAGGGGTGGCAAAGGAGGAGGAAGGGCAATAGGAGGGACCCAGGAAGGAGTGTCCGACTCTTCCCAGGAGAGTCCAGGGAGCTGAGTCCTGAAGGAGGAACGGAAGTGAAGGTGAGGGGCGCAAAGCTAACAGAAGGGCTTGCAGGCAGAGAAGAGTCCAGGCTGTTGTTCTGGATCTAAAGGGGCCTAGATGGATGGAATGGTTTGAAGCAGAAGGGTGAGCAGGCTGATCTGTTCAGCAGAAAGGCCACTCAGGACAGTGAATTCTGACCAGAAAAGGTGAGAGTAAGGCAGGATCCCCATGGAGCAGACCACATGGGGGAAAAAAAAAAAAAGGAAGGGGTTGGATTCAGAGATTTTTTTATGAGAAAAAAGAAATCCCTTCTGAGGTGAGATTTCCGGCACTCAGAGGTTAAAAAGACATCATGTCGCAGAGGAAGTAACTGCATACAGATTCCGTAGGCGAGGCTGCAGGAGGAAATGAGGAGGGACAGCAGAAATAGCTCTGGGAGTGAGTCGGAATGAGGCAGGCAGCTAACGCTATTTTTGCAAGTGAGCTTATCCTAAAATTTTCTGGTTTTCCAGCTGGAATCAAAGAGCTAGATCTTCCTGGAATTCTAAAGGTGGAACTAGTCCTTGAGACCAAACGAACAGTCCACAGGCATGGAGCTTGTGGCTTTCCTAGGAGCAGCACACAGCCCTCCAACCCCTGGGTCAGCGCAGTCTTTCAAAGTCCCAGCACTGACTTTCCAAATAAAGCGATGTGGGCTGGGGCCAAACACTTCAAGTCGTTGCCAGCACACACTATTTACAGGCAGCGGGCATGAGAGGAGGGCTAGGAACAGGCAGGAATGCTCCAGAATCTGATGATTTGTCGTGCGGCTTAAGGGTGGAGCCACGACTTGAACCTAGTCTGAAGAAATTGAATTCAAGGTTTGTTGATCAAGTAGTCTTCTTCATTCCCATACCTGCAGCCCCTGGGACATCTTTGCTACTCTGTGCATGCGTGCGTGCTAGGTCATTTCGGTCATGTCCAACTCTTTGCGATCCTATGGACTGTAGCCCACCAGACTCCTCTGTCCATGGGATTCTTTAGGCAAGAACACTGGAGTGGGCTGCCCTTCCCCAGGGGACCTTCCCAACCCAGGGATGGAACCTGCATCTCTTATGTCTCCTGCATTGGCAGTGGGTTCTTCACCACTGGCACCACCTGGGAAGCCCCTTCCCATCCTGTGTCCAGGTTCTAAAAATGATATGCTGCCCTTCTTTCTTAGTCATTATCATTTCAGTATTGATCACAAATCCGCCTGCAATGCGGGAGACCTGGGTTTGATCCCTGGGTTGGGAAGATCCCCTGGAAAAGGGAAAGGCTACCCACTCCAGTTTTGGCCTGGAGAATTCCATGGACTGTATAGTCCACGGGGTGGCAAAGAGTTGGACATAACTGAGCAACTTTCACTTTCACCTATGATGAACAAGGATTATTTTGAGCATCAGGGGAAAAGTGTGGTTCAAAGGAGTTTAAGGGGTAACTACCCTTCAAGCTCCCGATTAGGACTTTTCTCTGAAATTAACAAGTTTATGAATGGGCCTGATATTGTCGCAATTTGAGCCTTTTGTCTTAACCTCTTACACTCCATTTTAAATAACTGGAGGCCAAGGAACACACCATTTTTTTAAAAACAGCTTTTTTTTTTTTTGAGGTACAAGACACACCATACAATTCACCCATTTAGAGTGTTCAGTTATTTTTAATGTGGTAATGTATGAAACCATCACCATGGTCAATTTAGAACATTTTCATCACCTTACAAAGAAACCTCCCACACTTGAGCTTTCACCTCTCTGCCCACCCCACCTTCAGCCACTGTTCTTTCTGCTGGACTTCCCTATGAATGGGATCACAATACTTCATCTTCTGTGACTGGTTTCTTTAACTTACCATGGTGTGCTTAAGGTCCACTCATAGCGTCAAATGTATCAGTACTCCATTTCTTTTTCTGGCCAAGTAACATTCCACCAAATGAGTATGGCTCCGTTCATTTTTCCATTATCCACTGATGGACATTGAAGTGGTTTGCACCTTTTGACCACTATGAATGATGCTGCTGTGAGCATTTGAATACAAGTTTTGTGCGGACATAAGTTTTCATTTCTCTTACATTTATGTTGAGGAGTGAAATTAAGGGAAATATTGTATTTGTTCCTCTTTCCGCTACAATGCCTAGTACTGTGCTTTATGCGATGTGAGACCTCAATGGATACTTGCTAAGTGAATAAAGAGAATACAGTTATCAGCACAAGATATTAAAGTCAAATGGTCCATCTAGGTTACACCAAAGTCTGTGACCTCGACCCTGGCTTCTCTGCTGCTGCTGCCAAGTCGCTTCAGTCGTGTCTGACTCTGTGTGACCCCAGAGACGGCAGCCCACCAGGCTCCCCCGTCCATGGGATTTTCCAGGCAAGAGTCCTGGAGTGGGGTGCCGTTGCCTTCTCCGCTGGCTTCTCTAGCTGGACTAAAATAAACTTCCAGCGTGTTTCTTGCTCACTGTGGTTTTGTTTCTTTCTCCTGCACTTTAGGAACTGATGAAGCCGCCATCATCGAAATCTTATCAAGCAGGACATCGAATGAGAGGCAACAAATAAAACAAAAGTACAAGACGACATACGGCAAGGTGATGCCGAGGGTCTTCAGCCGTGCGCACGTGGCCTTGGTCTTAACTCTTCTTCTGCTTCCTTTATGTTCCCAAGACAGTGACAGATACCTTTAAAGCTTTATCTGGCTAGCCCAGGAGAAACAAAACAACTATTTAGAGCTTTAGTTGACTTCAGAAAAACTGAAATGGCCTTGTTAACCGCCTGTAAAATCAATATTAACTCATTGCTTTTTAAATTGACTTCTTTTTAAATTAATCCCTCAGTCATTTTCTCCCTATTCTTTTGGACTATTTCCACACATTGACTTATAGATAGGCCACTATTCTGAAAATCAGTTTTTGCGGGAGGGTCTTTATATAAGAATTCTTCATTTATTCAGGTGTCTTCAATAATGATTTATTCTTCATAAATGACTGTTACAAAAACTAAAAAACCAAAAATGCGAAAACACCCTCTGTTTCATTAAGCATCAATACCTTTTCCTTTCTTTACACATTTCTTTTATTCTTATAATCGATAATGTTATGTACAGAAATCTTTAAGAATACACTAGGCTTTCTACAGTATTTTCTTCATTAATATATCATGAATGAAATTTAACATTTTCTTAATGTCATTAGAATGATCAGTTTACAAAATAAATGTTAATTATGCTGCATTTTAATTCCAAGTTTAGAAAATCTTTACAGTGTCAATAATTCTATGTATAATTAGATAGAGAGATAGAAATGGACTTTCCTACAGATTTGTCACTGGGCGGGCAACCACCTCTCCAGGCTTGGTCTCCTCACAAATACGATGATAAATTTGCCTCCCTCCTCAGGTTGCTGGGAGAATCAGGCAGGGGAACGCTGGCACCTTCCAGCAAAGGGAGCCCTAATAAGGGGTGGCTGTTTCCATCTTACAGAGAGCAAAGTGGAGCTCATCTATTTAAATGACTGACGCAAAACCACACACTTGCTAAGAAAAAGAACCAGGCCTCGAGTCTAAGTCTTCCATCTCCAGGGCCAGCCATCATTTCTGGAGAACCCATTGCCATAAGAGGAGGAACAGTTTGTTTCTACGTGAAGTGGTCCAGACAGCTGTGCTTTTGTAGTTTTTCCTGCTTCTCTCCTTACAATGAGGCTTGTCAATGTCATTCATTGATGACACTGGTGAAGATAAGTGAAGCTTCAGTTTAGCTGCTTTAAGCTGAATTGAATGACATTGAACTTTCATCCTTGTCAGTGTGCCTGACTGTAGCAGCCCCTCAAGCACTGTGTCTTCTTCTATCCTGCCAATGTGGAAAGTCAGACACAGGCTTCTTGAACTTTGGTGTAAAATAAGAGTGTGTGTGCGCACTGTCGTGTCTGACTGTTTGCAACCCAACAGACTGTAGCCCATGAGGCTCCTCTGACCATGGGATTTTTCATCAAGAACACTGGAATGGGTTGCCATTTCCTTCTCCAGAGGATCTTCCTGACCCAAGGACTAAACATGTGTGTATTGTGTCTCCTGCATTGGCAGGAGTATTCTTGATCACTGCACCACTTAGGAAGCAGTAAAATAAAAGTAAACGGGTTCAAAGTCAGAACCTCGGGCTTTGTTAAAGTGGGCACTCTATAGCACAAAATCTGAAATACCTACATCTGCCAATCATTTTTTTTTTTTACTTTCCAGTTCTCAGCTGTGTATCAGATGGCTGAGACCGCCAAAGAGGTGATTGAGAATCATATTACAAAGCTAGAAGACATCTCTTGTCATTGTTGTTCAGCTGCTCAGTCATGTCCAGCTGTTTTGCAACCCCAGGGACTGTAGTCTGCCAGGCTCCTCTGTCCATGAAGTTTCTCCAGGCAAGAATACTGGAGAGCGTTGCCATTTCCTACTCCAGGGCATCNAATCATATTACAAAGCTAGAAGACATCTCTTGTCATTGTTGTTCAGCTGCTCAGTCATGTCCAGCTGTTTTGCAACCCCAGGGACTGTAGTCTGCCAGGCTCCTCTGTCCATGAAGTTTCTCCAGGCAAGAATACTGGAGAGCGTTGCCATTTCCTACTCCAGGGCATCTTCCTGACCCAGGGATTGAACCAGCATCTCCTACATCAGTAGGCAGATTCTTTACCACTGAGCCATCAGGGAAACCCTGGAAGACATTCAGTTCAGTTCAGTTCAGTTCATTAGAGACAAACAAATCTAAATCCCCAAGTCAACTGAGCTCCAAAGAGAATAAGCATCCCAAGGTGACACAGCTAGTTAGCAGGAAACCAGAGTTAGAGCCAAGGTATCCTGAGCTGGCTCCTATGTCCAAATAGAATGTAAACACACAGGGATTTGTTTTCATGCTTGTGGCTTCTAAGAGCAGGCAGCTGGAATCTCTCTTCTCTGCAGTTCTATATAATGCCCATCTGACTTGAAAGAAGATTTCTAGTCTTTGGGTGGATCCACACCAGAGCACTGATCAGAGGCCTGTCTTCACAAGGTCAGGGTTAGATGCAGCAACTGCCATGGAATGAAGCTAGTAATATTATCACAACCCACTATTGAGGCAGCAGATCCCAGGGCCTTGGATAAAAATCTTCAGGGTTTTTCTCCCAGATCTGGAACTCAAAGGTTCATTTGAGGATTAGTTGATTTGCCTTCTCTCTGAAAGTTTCACCAATATAGAATAATAATAACAGCAACAATAATAATCACTTACTGAACATGGAAAATGTGCCAGGCACTGTATTCAGTATCTACAAGGGCTGTCTCATTTAATTCTCCCAACAGTCCTAGGAAGTAAGCCTTACTATTCTCCCCATTCTTCAAAGAAGGAAACTGAGAGATGACAAAATGAAGCGCATTTCCAAAGTCACAGAACTCCGTGGCTGTGTTGTTAGCCATCATGCATGGAGCTGAGTAGCCAGGCCCACTCCGTGCTGTAGCTTGGTCTATTGGCTTCCAGTCCGACCCACACAGAGCAGTGTCTCTGCATGAATGTCCTGCTTTGAGGTCCTTCATTTCAGTTGGGATGTCGACAGCTCTAGCTGGACTGAACATTCATTCTTGATGCTTTTCTCATTAAAATCATCTAGCTAGAAGGAGGCAGGTGGGAACAGGCAGTCTACTCGCGATTAGAGGGTGCTTGCCAAAAACAGAATGCCAGGGAGAATTTCATGAACTTCCCTCCCCCTACTTGAGTTCTTTCTCACATGTGTCCCTTTCAGAATTTAACAGAACACCAAAGTGGCTGTACATGGAGCTTGCCCAGGAAAGTCTCACTTTATTCCTGTCGTCCCCTGTGACACTACAGGGAACAACTATTGGCAGTAACCCCCTTTCACTCTCAGGGCTTCCCTTGTGGCTCAGCTGGTGAAGAGCCTGTCTGTCAATGCAGGAGACGCAAGAGATACAGGTTCGATCCCTGGGTCTGGAAGATTCCCTGGAGAAGGAAATAGCAACCTACTCTAGTATTCTTGCCTGGAAAATTCCGTGGATAGAGGGGCCTGGTGGGCACAGTCCATGGGGTTGCAAAGAGTTGGACACAACTAAGCACACATATGCTTTCACTCTCAAAAGCACCCCCCATCCGACAATGAATGAGCCAGTCTTCTGGAGAGGACAAACCTGTGTTAGTCCTTCCTAGCCAAGTGTTTGTAGATGAGTCCTTTATATTACCAAGGTTCAGTCCATGGGGATAAAGCAATAAATACCTCTCTTCTTAGGGCTGTCTTGAGGATCAATGAGAAAGCTTTCTGAACCCTAAAGTGTTCTGCAAATGCTTGTTGTCATTGTGACTCATCTTCAGTGTCCCCAGCAGATGGATGGGCAGTCGGGTGACCACTGTCCTCCAGAGAAGGTCACTCACTCCTGTAGAGCTCCTGCCTAGAGCATGCCCTTGGCATCCACGGCAAGTATCCAGTCTCCCCGGGGCCGTGCCGTGCGGAAAGCAGACACCTGTCCCCATGCCCTCAGGCCTTTCTCAGTCAGGACTCCTGCCATCTTCCCACAGGACCTGGAGGAGGTGCTCAAGAGTGAGCTGAGTGGAAACTTTGAGAAGACAGCCTTGGCCCTTCTGGATCGCCCCGAAGAGTATGCTGCCCGGCAGCTGCAAAAGGCCATGAAGGGCCTGGGCACGAACGAGGCAGTGCTCATTGAGGTCCTGTGCACGAGAACCAATAAGGTGAGTTCCAGCCGAGCCCCTGAGGGAACGTCCACATGCCCGTCAGAGAGGGTTACAGCAGCCAGAAGTGAAAGTCCTCCTAGCCCTCCACTCTTGTGGTGAGCAAGTATCTGGGCAAGCAATGTGCCGCTTGGTTCACATTGGGGAGACGCCTCTTCCAATATTCTGATGGTTGGTTTTGGTGTTACTGCCCCTGGCTTGACAGGATAGAGCCTTCCAGAAGAGCTGTGTCAATCCAGCATTATTTTTCTAAAGAGATGCACAGTTTCGTATGTGGGGTACGAGTCCTACTTTACCTGCCTAGCCTGACTTTGCAGGTCTCCTAGCACCAATACTGCAGTTAGCAATCCAAGTGTGGACTCAGGGAGCAAAGGAATGAGGCAGGCCAGTAGGAATGCCAAGGGGATCCCAGAAAACAGCTGGGACTGCCACCACCTCCCCAGAGGTTTCCATGTCCTTCTGTTAGCAGCCCTTTCCCCTTGTCCCTTGGGTACATGCCATCGTGTCAGGAGCTAAAAAGGACATTTGTGAAGGCCCATTCATCTTTGGTTCCAGAACCCATAGGGGCCATGTGTGTGTGTTAGCTGCTCAGTCATATCCAACTCTTTGCAACCCCATGGACTGTAGCCTGCCAGGCTCCTCTGTCCATGGAATNTGGGTACATGCCATCGTGTCAGGAGCTAAAAAGGACATTTGTGAAGGCCCATTCATCTTTGGTTCCAGAACCCATAGGGGCCATGTGTGTGTGTTAGCTGCTCAGTCATATCCAACTCTTTGCAACCCCATGGACTGTAGCCTGCCAGGCTCCTCTGTCCATGGAATTCTCCAGGCAAGAATACTGGTGGGGGTTGCCATTCCCTCCTCCAAGGGATCTTCCTGACCCAGGGATCAAACCCAGCTCTCCTGCACTGCAGGCAGATTCTTTACCATCTAAGCCATCAGGGAACCCCAGGGACTTCATTAAGAGTAAAGAGGGTCCCCAGGTCATTCTTTGAAAATGTCCTCTTCTTCTGCAACATCCATCATGTAGAGTGGGGAGGTCCAGCAAGGAAAGCGCCAAGAAAACCCAACATTTTTGATTCCTCCAGGGAGGAAACAGAAGCAGCACCTGGAGCAGATGGCGAGGAAAACCACCCCAGTGCTCTGATGCTGCTGGGCTATTAATACTTAGGCCCCAAATGTCAATAACCCAGGGTCGTTCCTTCTGCTCAGCCTGTGCTGTTCAACCCGTTACCCGAGGCACCACCAGGGTCCAGGCTACAGGAGCAAACCCCTTTCCTGAACATCTCTGGACTCCTCTTCTTCCGACAGATAATAAAACCCCTCTATTTGGGGTTAGGATGGTGGTTTAGAGGAGTGTTAGCACAGGCGGATGGCATTGGTTCTGTCCAATAACCACACAACTCTCCTTACTCAGTATCCCTATCCTTTCCAGAAGCACCAAAGTGCCAATGATCCGGCAGCCAGTATCTGGGCAGCCTCCCTTGGCCAGAAGGTTAATTTGGTCATTCTTTCTCCAATCACATTTGTTCCCATGTGGTTCACCCTCAATCTAGTTTCTTTTGGGTCCTAGTCTCAAACAATGAGAAAGACTTCCCCGCTCCCCAATCAAATAGATCTGACAGTAAAAAGGAGAAAATCAGGGAGAGAGCAGGCAGCAGGTTCAGGCAGATCCTGGTAGTGGGTTGGAAGGAGGAGAAAGGGGAGGGGGCTGCAGAGTCACAGGTGTTCAGCCCCCACCTTCTCCTACTCCCTTCCCGCCCACCACGGCAACACTGGCCTGGCTCCTCACCTTCCATCAGCCCCACTCACTTCTTCCCATCGCTGCCTCATGACTTTTATTTTAAACAGTTTGTGGGAGACACTGTGGAGAGACACTGGCTCTTATATGCTGTTGGTTCAAGTGTAAACTGAGACAGCTCCCAAGTGGCCTCCTCAGGACGAGCCAGTGAAACATACAGCCATACACAGCTTTACGCACTTCACTTTATTGCATTTTTACAAACTGAGTGTGTGCAGCAATGCTTCTTGGAGCAAGTCTATCAGCATAATTTTTCCAACAGCATTTGCTCACTTCTTGTCTCTGTGTCCTATTTTGGCAATTCTCATAATATTTCAAACCCTCCCCTGGAAGAAAGATGATGACTCGCTGAAGGTTCAGATGATGGCTAGTATTTTTTAGGAATAAAGTATTTTTAAATTAAGGTATGTGCATTATTTTTTTTAGACCCTATTGCACACTTAGTAGACCACAGTAGAGTGTTAGCATAACTTTTTTCTTTTTATTTTTTTAACCTTTTATTTTATGTTGGATTATAGCTGATTAACAATGTTGTGATAGTTTCGGGTGGACAGCAAAAGGACACAACCATACATATACATCAATGTAACTTTTGTATGTACCGGGAAACCAAAAGATTCATGTAGTTCACTTTATTATGACACTTGTTTTATCAGGGTGGCATGTGCCAGTAAGGTAGTCCTTCCCAGCATACACCCTAGAGAGAGACTTGCATTGCAGCAGATAGCAAAATTGTTGACTGAGTGCCGCCTGTTTGAAGTAGAGAAAAATTGGAAACAGCCTAAATGTTCATCAGTCAGAGGCTGGCTAAATAAACTGGGGCTTACTGTAGGATGGAACATTTTGTCTCCAGTAAAAAAAAAAATGCTAGGTGACTAATTGTATGTAAGCATAGCAGGACCTTAAAGACCTATTACTGAGTGAAAAAAATAAGTTGAACAAATATATACAGTATTCCAGTTTTTAAACACATACACAAAACAATTCTATATATTTTCAGTAGCACTAACATATATGTACAAATGCAAAGGGAAAATGCGTACAGAATTTCTAAAACTGGCTCTCTTGTGGGGAGGATGGGGAGTGAGATGGAGCAAGAAGGCAGTGAATGACTATGTTAGCTTAGGGACTTCCCTGATGGTCCAGTGGTTAAGACTGCCTTCCAGTGTAGGGTATGTGGGTTTGATCCCTGGGTGGGGAGCTAAGATCTTCATGGCCAAGAAACCAAAACAGAAAACAGAAAAAGTATTGTAACAAATTCAGTAATGACATTAAAAATGATCCACATCGAGGAATCTTTAAAAAATAAACCAGCTTAGCTGTAATGCTTTCACTTTTAACTAAGGATGTGTGTGTGTATGTGTTAGTCCCTCAGTCATGTCCAACTCTTTGTGACCCCATAGACAGTGACCCAACAGCTCCTCTGTCCGTGGGATTTCCCAGGCAAGAATACTACTGTGGCTAGCCATTCCCTTCTCCAGGGGATCTTCCTGATGCAGAGACTGAACTCTCCCACATTGCAGGCAGATTCTTTACCCCCTGAAGCACCAGGGAAACCCCTTATCTCCACACAGCCAGGGACTTGCTGACTTGCTCTAGGTTTGGACCTTGACCTGTAGTGACTGCTCCCTTTGGAGGAAGTCATGAGGGCATCCTGTGTCCAGAAACAGGCTCTGCCTCTTAACTTGGCTGGTATCTGCCTATCTTATCAATAAACCCCGCCTTGAAGTATTGATTTTTTTTTTTATTATCTTTCCTAGGAAATCATTGCCATTAAAGAGGCCTACCAAAGGTGTAAGTGACCTTTTGTTCTGACTTTAGATAAAGAATGCTTCTTGCAAACTACCTGTGGGAAACTAAATCTGCTTCCTCTCCTGCTTTCTTTTTCTCCCAAAGTGTTTGACAAGAGCCTTGAATCAGATGTCAAAGGTGATACAAGTGGAAGCCTAAAAAGAATTCTGGTCTCCCTGCTACAGGTAAGAGTAAAGAGGTCTCACCTGCTTCATGATCTTGAGAAATAGCCCTTGGCAACATGCAACCATGATGTAAAAGGCAATGTAGATAATAAACATTTCCTTCTCCTATTAAATTGCTACTGAGGAACGACCACCCTGTCTTCCGTCCATCTAGCTCTTCTGAAATTATTCAGTGGAGATTCCCCCCCTTGTAACAATCTGCCTTGTCATTTGGAGTCTACAGTCCCTTTCTGTTAGTGAGTCATCTCATTAAGCATTGCCATCTCACTTTGCCAGTGAGGAACCTCTAGGTGTATACACAGTAACATACAGGCTGGGAGCAACAGCCAACTCATCTGATCCCAAATAGGGTCCTTTTCATGATACAACTAACTTCCAGGATTCACCCTGAATCTAGGCCTGTAGGAACCACTTGGCCAGGAAAGCAGGGTTTTCAGAACTGGCCCTGTGAGGACGCAGCCCCTGGGCCTCCAGCCAGATGGCACCTGCCCTCTCATTGACACATCCGTCTTTCTGAGCTTTGTGTGTTTCCTCTGACTACTTTCCATGTAGATAGACTGACAGCAGAGAACACATAGAGTAAGCCTGAGCTATAGCAGGAAGACTATATGAATGTTCTCCTGCTGCGTAACAAATTGCTGCAGACTTAGCAACAACACAGATCTATGATCTAGTAGTTTCCATGGGCCGGGGCTCCTGGTACAGGTTAGTTGAGTCCTTGGCTCAGGATCTCTATAGGCTGGAATCAAGGGCTGCCATCTCCTATGAGGCCTGGGGTCCTCTCCTAAGCTCACTGGCTGTTGGCAGATTTCAGCTCTCTGGGGCTGTATGACTGATGTTCTTGTTTTCTTGCTAGCTGTCAACTAAAAAGACCCTCAGTTCCTAGAGGCTGCCCACATTCCCCTGTCATGTGCCCCCAGAGAGAGTTCAGAGCATGGCTATATGGTTTCTTCCAGACCAGTGTGAGCTCATCTCTCTGACTTCTTCCATCTCTGATCTCTCAGAGCTCACCTGATTGGGTCAGATCTACCCAGGGTAACTGATTAGGGACCTTAATTACATCTGCAAACATCCCTGTTGCCACATAAACATAACATGATCACAGGGATGATACCTCACCATGTTTACAGGTCTTGCCCACACTCAAAGGGAGGAGATTAGTGTGGGCCATTGGGGTCACCCTAGAATTCTGCCTGCCACTAAAGGGCTTAAGTGAGACCTCCAAGACCTTCCATGACCAACATCTAGGGTTCTTCAGGACAAGGACCCTGAGAGGTGCAACTTGATATTTTGGAAGAAAATATATAACTTCCCAACAGACTTATTCTAGGGGACATCATGAGGTTTCTTAGAGGTCGGAGGGGTTTATGAGTGACCCTGTTTTCTACAAAGAAAAAAACAAAAGGAAAAATGTTGTCCCAGAAGCTCCTCTGTTTATCTGCTGCAGCTGCTGCTGCTGCTGCTAAGTCACTTCAGTCGTGTCCGACTCTGTGTAACCCCATAGACGGCCTCCTACCAGGCTCCCCCGTCCCTGGGATTCTCCAGGCAAGAACACTGAAGTGGGTTGTCATTTCCTTCTCCAACTCTGTTTATCAGTTGTGCCCAAAAGATGGCAGCAAAGAGCAGTGCTGCCCCTTTGCCAGGCTGAGTCTAATTTTCAGGCCACCACTCTGAAATCACCCCTTTTCGAGGACTTTTCCTTTTCTGTTTTCTTTGGTCAAGCAGGAACTCAAGTTAATAACAACGTGTTGATTTTTCTAGGCTAATCGTGAGGAAGGAGACAATGTGGACAAAGATCTAGCTGGGCAGGACGCCAAAGAGCTGTATGATGTAAGTATGTGGGTGTGCCAGTCTCTGCGAGTCGTTTTCTTTTGTTTAACACGACTTTCAACAATTATGTCTTTCTTTTATGTGAATTGGAATTACTTGGGAAGTAAGTATGATCTTGAAAGTATTTTTCATCTGTACAGTCTGAACCTAAAAGAATTGCTTAGTCTATTATTCTACTCTGGTGTTAACCACCTCAGATCCATTTTGAAATAAAGGGACATATAAATAATATAAATAGATAGGTGAGGTATGCTCGTGGGTTAGAAATGGAAAGCGCTAGGTCAATCCACTTGGCTTCTCTTCGGCTCATGTTTTATTGTTTCCTGTAAGTGAGGCCTGGTCACAGCTGTGTATATTTGGTCTTTTTGAAAAAGTCATTTTCAAAATGTTTGTACTTGGTTCTCTAGGCAGGGGAAGGCCGCTGGGGCACAGACGAGCTTGCCTTCAATGAACTCCTGGCCAAGAGAAGCCACAAGCAGTTACGAGCCACCTTTCAAGCCTACCAAACTGTAAGTGATCCAGCACGAAGGCAAGGAGTTCACGCAGGAACAGAGTCTCAAGTTATTTCCCAAAGAAGCTGAGATCTGGGATATGGAGCTGAGCGGTGGGAGAGGGGCAGCGGGTGTCTTTTACAATAGTAGTTCTCAATCACGGATGATCTTGCACACCCTAAGGAATACTGGGGTCTTCCCAGGTGGCACAGCAGTAAAGAATCCTCCTGTCAATGCAGGAGATGCAAGAGACTCGGGTTTGATCCCTGGGTTGGGAAGATCCCCTGGAGGAGGGCACAGCAGCCCACTCCAGTATTCTTGCCTGGAGAATCTCATGGACTGAGGAGCCTGGTGGGCTACAGTCCATAGGATCACAGAGAGTTGGACATGACTGAACACACACACACACACACACACACACACACATACACACACACACACGCACACAAGGGATTATTTGATCATGTCTGGAAATATGTCACAACCAGATCTAGAGGGTCAAGACCAGGGATGCTGTTAAACATCTCACGATGAACAGGACAGCTTACCACAACAGGCAACCATTCGGCCCCAGTGCAGTGCTGAGGCTGGGAAACCCCACTTTGCAGCAGAGGCTAGGACAGCAGGTCAAGTTTAGGAGCAAAGCCCTAGAGTCAGAGGGCCCATGTTCCAATCCTGATTTTACTGTAACAAGTGACCAGATGTCTCCAGCCTCATTTGTAAAAAAAGACCCTGAACATCATCTTCCCAACCTCAAGAGATTATGTTAAGAGTTAAATAAGATGAATATAAAAGGCTCAGGACAGTATCTGGCTTGTAGTAAGCATACAAATGTTTGCCCTTATTTTCATTCCAGTTGACAATTGGCTAAACAGTGCCTGAGACAGATACAATAATACCTCAGAGATACATTCCTGAAAAGATGTGTATAAATTGCTTTTATACAATTATTTTTTAATCTGATGATCATTTTAAACCAACAAGGTGAGGTAGCTATTTCAAGACATTTACTAGTTAGTCCTTCCCTGAAAATCAGTCTTTAATTTCAGGAAGGCTTTTGTGGACTATCAGATATTCTTTTGTCTAGTATTTTTTATTTGTGGAGTGCTTTTAACTATTCAAAGCACATCTGTGCCCCGTGTCTCATTTCAATTTCACAACAATACTGTAACTCGAATGTAGGCTGAACAGCCATTGTTACCCACAACTGCTGGACAAGGGAAGTCTGTTATGAGTAAGGAGCCATCTGTTACTTATCAGGACCACACAGCAAGTCAGTAGCAGAAAGTGGATGAGAGCTCCAAGATTCCCCAGCCTGAGCTCCTACCTCAGCTAGAGCTGGCCGCTCCTTACTCAGAATAGCATTTCCGACGTGTTGCCAGCAGATGAAAAGACAAGAAAGCTTTGGAATTTTATCATTACTGTATATAAGCCTTTAGGGCCCTCTGCTTTCAAATCGTGCCCAGAATCCTGATCAAAGGCAGCTCACCCTGAACTCCCCTGGCCTTTGGGCCTGGAGCTGAGTAGACTGAGCTGGAAGCCTTCTCCATGACCTAGAGCCTCTTCCCATTAGACAGGCGCCACGGATGGAGTTTCTGGGGTGGTTGTCATTAGGCATCACTATAGAAACACACATACATGTGTGTGTGTGCTTGTGTGTACACATGAGTTACTGACGACCTAAGGATACTCCCTAAGCCAACTGTTGTTAAAATTAATCCTGAATCAGCAGAATCAGTATCACTTGAGAACCTGCTTAAAACAAGAATTCTTAATCCCCACCCTGGATCAACTGAATCAGATTCCCTGAGGCTGGGGTCCTACAATCTGTGTTTTAATAAATCTTCTAGATCCTGATGCCTGTTAAAGTTTAAGAAGTCTGCTCTAGGCTACTAGCTATATGACCCTGGGCAAATTACTAAGGGTTCTGTGCCTCAAGCTCCCCAACTGTAAAACAGGGATAATAATGTACCTGCTTCACAGAGTTAGTAAGGACTAAATGAATAACAGATTTAAAGCATTTAGTGACTGGCGTGCAGTGGGTGCTCAGCTAACATTAGCAGTTGGTAGGAGTCTCCCTGTGTGAACCAACAGCATCAAAAAACAGCTGAAACTCAAATGGAAAATAAGATAATCTACTGATCTGAGGGTTCTTCACATGAAACCAGCTTTAAAATGCTATTAATACCTATTCATCTATTCCAAAACCCTTGCTGGGACACCATTCATCTTGATCTTGATCACTGATTTTGAAGGTTTACCATGACCATGATCTTGGGAATCTGGCTCCATAACTTTTCTCATGGTCTCTGGCTAAAAGCACTAAGATGCTAGAGTCAGATCACCGAAGTCTGTTATGTGACATAGGCTGTGCTGGCATAGAGCTGAATTTTAATTTTTTGGCACAAAATCTTTGCCCTTGATTTGTCCTCTAAACTGGAATCTTAACTGCTGACACTCTCAGAAATCCCAGCCCAAACAACAAAGCTTCCCAACTGTGCTGCATCGTGAAAAGTTATTACTCTTCACAAGTCTACCAAACATGAGAGGCTTATAGAGTTCTGACGTTCCTAAACAGGGCTCAGTATAAATTGTAGGTACACATACCCTCAGCCCCAGGTCACTTCCTCCCCACTGCACCCCTCATCACTTCTCCCCTCCCCTTACAAAGTTTTTCTAAGCCCATTCCAGAGCCTTTAGCCCTTTAGCTTTTATAACTAAAACCAGAGTGCCTATGGTTCTGCTGTGGGCATGTGGTCAATCAGGGGCATCGGTTTG
Organism: Neotragus moschatus; assembly: GCA_006410615.1. Taxonomy (NCBI): domain Eukaryota; kingdom Metazoa; phylum Chordata; class Mammalia; order Artiodactyla; family Bovidae; genus Neotragus; species Neotragus moschatus. Next base: position 14,390 of record SJYA01001954.1, on the reverse strand, counting down.
AAAAGAAAGAAATGTCTCCCCTATTCTTCTAATAATCTCTCCACAGACAATGCTACCTGGTAAACTAGAAGCCTTTGAGGCTTGTCTGGAATCTACTCTGGCAATGTGTTTTTGTACTGAGATCACAAAACCTGGTTTTGTCCAAAGAGCCCCCTGAGAATAAAGCGTTCCAGTGGGGGAGCATGCCATTTGCAAAGGAGAGTCCTAGTACCTTGGGCCAGTGAATTGTTTTCCATTTGTGTTCAGTGAAGCCTCTGGAGGTGCCTTGGGAGCTATCAGGAGGGGATAGGGTCAAGAGACAGGCAGAGAAGAAAGGACAATGCCATCTCCTTGTAGCTCATAAATAGCGCCCCCTGGAGATGGGCAGCGATGAGACTCTGAGAGGAGGGAAGCCTGGCGTCTAGGGCTGGGGTCAGGAACCCCTCTGCTGCCTCCCTAGAACAGCTCTGCTTCCCTGCTTTTATCTGTCGTGTAGACTGAGATGCTATAGAAAATTTAAAAATACTGGTCTAGCCCAGTATTAACAATAAAAACAGAAAGTGGTTTAGTGTGAGGATTCTTTTTTTTTTTTAAGTAAACACAGACCTATGTGAACACAATCTCCTTTTGTAACACAACCTCTGTCTACAGAACAAGAACCCCGTTCATGGTTGAAAGCGAGAGCAGTTTCTTCTGAAATACTAGCTCCCACATCCAACCCCTAAACAACTGAGGACAGCTGAGAAAGGGACAGGACTGAAAGCCCCCCAACCCAACTCGCATCTTATGTAGGTCCATTCCACACTGGACCTCTAGGTGGGCCAGCTACAATGAGGAGATCAAGCGACGGGTTTCATTAAATTCAGACCCTCCTCCCCTGCATCCATCGCGCTCCCACCACAAAGAATATGATGTTTACCAGGATTTTCAGAATAAACTCCCCTGGTGTGTCCTCAAAGGCCCCAGTTATTTATAGACTCACAGTTGTGTCATATCCTCAAAAGATAATTTCTAAGAAAGAAGTTTCAGTATTTCTAATGCTTAACTGCATTTCCCAAACCTGAAGTTTCTCCTTTCTCTTTATATGCCTGCTCTGAGCTCGGCCCAGGCGGTACTTGTGCTAAGTGTGGTCACAATTTACTCTAAACTTCAGCTTCTATAAATATTTGGAAGGAAACCTAACGTGTAATGCTAGGCAGAATGATAGGCGAGCTGGGGGTGAATATAAGATCATTTGGAGTCTCCCCAAAGGGAAGGAAATTGGCATTTGACGTGGTCAGGCCCCCTGCATACCCCCCACCCTGCTCCTAGCCCATGTAGCCCCATCGTATCAGAAACATTAGACCAAGTCCTTGCCGTGAATTTCACGGCTTCTACCTATGTCGCCCAGACTGTAGCCGCCTGAGCTCCCCATCTCAGTTTACAACAGAGATGATTATAACCACAGCCTCCTGAAAAACTGGAAATTGAAAGAATTTTTATAAACACATAGGAAACTCAAGTACTATAGAAACACAAAGAATGTTGTTTGGGTATTTATTCATTGTTCTTCCACTCTCTGATTCTTACAGAAGAGGAAACTGAGGCCGAGGGGGTGGTCCTGCCTGGGGTCACATCCATTAGAGGTCAAATCTCCCTTGGCCNTTCAGTGAAGCCTCTGGAGGTGCCTTGGGAGCTATCAGGAGGGGATAGGGTCAAGAGACAGGCAGAGAAGAAAGGACAATGCCATCTCCTTGTAGCTCATAAATAGCGCCCCCTGGAGATGGGCAGCGATGAGACTCTGAGAGGAGGGAAGCCTGGCGTCTAGGGCTGGGGTCAGGAACCCCTCTGCTGCCTCCCTAGAACAGCTCTGCTTCCCTGCTTTTATCTGTCGTGTAGACTGAGATGCTATAGAAAATTTAAAAATACTGGTCTAGCCCAGTATTAACAATAAAAACAGAAAGTGGTTTAGTGTGAGGATTCTTTTTTTTTTTTAAGTAAACACAGACCTATGTGAACACAATCTCCTTTTGTAACACAACCTCTGTCTACAGAACAAGAACCCCGTTCATGGTTGAAAGCGAGAGCAGTTTCTTCTGAAATACTAGCTCCCACATCCAACCCCTAAACAACTGAGGACAGCTGAGAAAGGGACAGGACTGAAAGCCCCCCAACCCAACTCGCATCTTATGTAGGTCCATTCCACACTGGACCTCTAGGTGGGCCAGCTACAATGAGGAGATCAAGCGACGGGTTTCATTAAATTCAGACCCTCCTCCCCTGCATCCATCGCGCTCCCACCACAAAGAATATGATGTTTACCAGGATTTTCAGAATAAACTCCCCTGGTGTGTCCTCAAAGGCCCCAGTTATTTATAGACTCACAGTTGTGTCATATCCTCAAAAGATAATTTCTAAGAAAGAAGTTTCAGTATTTCTAATGCTTAACTGCATTTCCCAAACCTGAAGTTTCTCCTTTCTCTTTATATGCCTGCTCTGAGCTCGGCCCAGGCGGTACTTGTGCTAAGTGTGGTCACAATTTACTCTAAACTTCAGCTTCTATAAATATTTGGAAGGAAACCTAACGTGTAATGCTAGGCAGAATGATAGGCGAGCTGGGGGTGAATATAAGATCATTTGGAGTCTCCCCAAAGGGAAGGAAATTGGCATTTGACGTGGTCAGGCCCCCTGCATACCCCCCACCCTGCTCCTAGCCCATGTAGCCCCATCGTATCAGAAACATTAGACCAAGTCCTTGCCGTGAATTTCACGGCTTCTACCTATGTCGCCCAGACTGTAGCCGCCTGAGCTCCCCATCTCAGTTTACAACAGAGATGATTATAACCACAGCCTCCTGAAAAACTGGAAATTGAAAGAATTTTTATAAACACATAGGAAACTCAAGTACTATAGAAACACAAAGAATGTTGTTTGGGTATTTATTCATTGTTCTTCCACTCTCTGATTCTTACAGAAGAGGAAACTGAGGCCAAGGGGGTGGTCCTGCCTGGGGTCACATCCATTAGAGGTCAAATCTCCCTTGGCCCCCGAGAGTCCCCACTCAAATTGTGGGGGGTGGGGGGGTACCACCCCCAGCCCTGCAAGGGATGAGGCCAGGTGGCAGTTTCAAAGTTTCCTTGGTCCTTGCGTGACCAAATCTGGATGAGTCTTTTTGTGGAGGAACAAGCCTCCAGGGCACCACGGCCAAGAGCAAAACCTGGACTAACAGCTAGACTTTCTCCTTCTAGCTCATCGGCAAAGACATCGAAGAGGCCATTGAGGCAGAAACATCAGGAGACCTGCAGAAGGCCTACTTAACGCTCGGTAAGTAAAGCCAGGAGAGCCCCTTGAAACCAGACTCAGAGATAGAGGTTTGTGTGCAGGAAGACTGCAGGTAATAGTCTGAGAACCACAACACATCTAAGCAGCCTTGGGAAGGGAGTGAATGGGTATGATGCAGTGGCAACAGGAGCTTTTCTGGTCCCCAGGAAGCCCTGAACTCGGGATGTCTGAAGTGTAGGCAAGGGTCCCAGGCCTTCGCACCCCTCATCAAGCAGCTGGCTGGCTGCACGCACAGGGCACGTGCAACCTCGGGGAAGCCAGCTACCTCCTTTGACTCCTAATGTGCATGACCCAGTCACTCCCTCCCTCCTGAAAAGTGACTCAGCTGTGACCAGCCAGCATGTAACACTTTGCCCGAGTGCCATGGTCCTGAAGACAGAAGCTTTGGGACACATCACAGCATCCACTACAGTCCCACTAAGACTATGGGTCCCCAGCAGCAACCACCGACAGCCTGGGACCATTATCTAGTCTCAGGGCAGCATGGGTTCACATGACACACACTCGAAAGCACTCAGGTTCAGATCCATGAACAAGTTTTCGCAGGTGCCTGATGGCTCGAGGGTGACCTTTTCCATTTGTTTCCCTTCAATATTGGAATGAATGAGGCCTGTTTAGAAAGTAAGAGGGAGGAGACCAAGCAAACGCCAGGCCCTTCTCTCCAGGTGCTGCCCGTAAGGCAGGAAATAGCAGAGAGATGGGTACTGGGCTGTGACTGGCAGGCTCCTTTCTGATTTTTGCAAGTCCTGGAAGGAAGGCATTGTCCATTGTCCACACTCCAGTGGTGCGGAGGCCAGGGCAGCATCCCAAATGGCACAAGAAATTGAGAGAATATCCCCAGAAGAAGAGGAAGAACCAAAAAAGCAGCCCCTGGAAGCTAAAAAAATGTCCTCTCGCTGCCAAACGCTTTTGCTTTGCCTTTTGTTTTGGTTTTTTTTTTTTTTTTTGATGGGACTTTTGGGAGCAATGTCAGCAATTGATTATTTTTTTAATCCATCAACATTTTGCATTCAAACTAGCGGCTCTGCTATTGTGATCCAGTGCAGAGGCCTGAGCATCCTTAATGTTGCCCCTGTCCCAAGATGGATACACACAGATGACTGTCCTTAGGGCTTTAAGAATGACTGTCTCAAGTAAACGGAGAGATCTACTCATGGCCCATTTACAAGGCTCCGAATCCTTTCTGTACTTGCAGTTGTAAAGAATTAGGAAAACAGCAGAATTCAGTCAGAAGGTTAATATCAATCCTTATTGATATTAAGTATTAACGGTAATAAAACCATTCAAGTCTGTAACATTTACTTAGCACCTGCTTGGGCTAGGGGTTGTGCCAGACATGGGAATCAGTGGGAAACAGGTCCATTTCCTCTTCTTAAGAAGCGTCAAGGTCAGGACAAACGCACGAATCAATGGACTGAGATACAGTAAAGAGAAAATGGGCTTCTCTGGTGGCTCAGCAGGTAAAGAATCCACCTGCAAAGCAGGAGACACAGGAGATACGAGTTTGATCCCAGGGTCAGGAGGATTCCCCTGGAGAAGGAAATGTCAACCCCTTCCAGTATTCTTGCCTGGAAAACCCCCATGGACAGAGGAGCCTGGCTGACTACAGTCCACGGGGTTGCAAAGAGTCAGACACAACTGAGCACGCACACAGAAGCACAGATGCACAAAGATAAGAGCAATCAGAGCAAAGCGAGTGCAGAGGAAGGAAAGGGCCCCGCCTGCAGTTGGGGGACCGTGGAATGCAGGAGCTAGTGGACTCCCCTGGTAGCAAATTAAAGAGATCAGAAAAGACCTTGAAAATGAACCACGAAGAGAGTGGAACGTGACTCCATAACTAAATTCTCTAGACACTTCCCCACCCTGCTCCTACCTCACTTGCAAAGATGCCAGTGTGAAGCTAAAATTGAGGAGGAGGTGTTTATGAGACCAAATGCTTCTCAGTGCTCACAGTCTCTGGAATAGCAGTTCTCAAAGTANAGACCTTGAAAATGAACCACGAAGAGAGTGGAACGTGACTCCATAACTAAATTCTCTAGACACTTCCCCACCCTGCTCCTACCTCACTTGCAAAGATGCCAGTGTGAAGCTAAAATTGAAGAGGAGGTGTTTATGAGACCAAATGCTTCTCAGTGCTCACAGTCTCTGGAATAGCAGTTCTCAAAGTAGAGTCTGACGACCCCCTGTATCAGAAGCACCTGGAGGAAGGGGATGTGAAAATGCAGTTTCCGAGTCCCAGTCCAGGCCACCCATTTAGAACTTGCAGGAATTCAGCCCAAAGCCACACTTTTACAAGCTCCCCAAGTGGTTATCTTACTTTCCCTGGAGTCCGAGAATCCCTGCTCTGCACGCCCAGAGGAGCAAGGGACACAGCCGAGCATCTGGCTGCCCCGCACACACAGCCACAAACAGTTTTATTCCCATATCCTCCTGATCTGTGTGAGNGGGAGCTCTCCGAGGGATCCCCAGGGTGCCAGGGGCACTCCAGCACGCATGGACTGTGGATTGTTTATTCCAATATGCTCTGTCCTAGCTCAGCGCCGACCACAGGCCCTGGGTCATCTCCATATGGGGACCATTCCCTCTGAATGCTTCGGGCCCAGACAGTTATATTAGCCAGATCCCCTAGTCCCCCAAAGCTGCCTGATACTAGAACAGAGCCCAGGAGAGCCCTATCCTGTCCCTGCACCCACCCCCCTCCCCCAGCCAAGCAGCCACCAGCCAAGGAAGCAGGGGATGTGCGCCAGCTGCCTGATCTCTTGTACAACATCCACTTCCAACGGCCCTCCACTCTTCTACCCTCTCCTTCTCTCTCCTCTGTCTCCTGTTGGGCCCTCTAATTGGGATAGGAGAAAATAAGAGCCAGAAACCTGGGCAGTGGTCTGTGGGTCTCTCTAGAAAGCTCTTCCCAGGTGGCACTCGAGGTAAGGAATCTGCCTGCCAATGAAGGAGATGCAGGAGACACAGGTTTGATCCCTGGGTCAGGAGAATCCCTGGAAGAAGAAAATGGCAGCCCACTCCAAAATTCTTGCCTGCAGAATTCCATGGACAGAGGAGCCTAGCAGGCTACAGTCTCTGGGATCACAAAGAGTCGGACACGACTGAGCGACTGAACAAATACTAGAAAGCCAGATATAGTCTAATTTAAAAACAATAATGATAACAAACAAAATTGCAAACAAAAACCAAAAAAATTCCTGGTTAAAGAGAGCTCTGTGCTTCTTTTATGAGACTCTTTGTTTTCTATCTGGAATTATATCTTCCGTGGCACAACTATTATCTCCTTTACTAGGTTGTAAGAGTCTTTAGAGCAAAACAATCTTTTTCTTCGTGTTTCTTAAGTCCTTTCTCCACCTCCACCACCTAGGTGGTACCTTTTCAAGTTTTTCAGTTGATCCTTGAACAACACAGATTCGAACAGTGTGGATGCTCTCATATGCAGAGTTTTTTCAATAAATAATAGTACCTGTGTTCTCATTTTACAGATCTTTAAATTAACTAAGTGTGAGGAAAAGTTTATATTTCCTTGTTGTTTAGTCACTAAGTGTTGTCTAACTCTTTTGTGACCCCATGGCCTGTAGCCCGCCAGGCTCCTCTGTCCATGGGTTTTCCCGGGCAAGAATCCTGGAGTAGCTTGCCATTTCCTTCTCCAGGGGGGTCTTCCCAACTCAAGGATCAAACCCAGGTCTCCTGCACTGGCAGGCCAATTCTTCACCATTGAGCCACCAGGGAAGCCCTTGTGTTCCATTCAGTTCAGTTCAGTTCAGTCGCTCAGTCGTGTCCGACTCTTTGTGACCCCATGAATTGCAGCACGCCAGGCTTCACTGTCCATCACGAACTACCGGAGTTCACCCAAGCTCACATCCATCGAGTCGGTGATGCCATCCAGCCATCTCATCCTCTGTCATCCCCTTTTCCTCCTGCCCCCAATCCCTCCCAGCATCAAAGTCTTTTCCAATGAGTCAACTCTTCACATGAGATAGCCAAAGTATTGAAGTTTCAGTTTTAGAATCATTCCCTCCAAAGAGCACCCAGGGCTGATCGCCTTTAGAATGGACTGGTTGGATCTCCTTGCAGTCCAAGGGACTCTCAAGAGTCTTCTCCAACACCACAGTTCAAAAGCATCAATTCTTCGGCACTCAGCTTTCTTCACAGTCCAACTCTCACATCCATACATGACTACTGGAAAAACCATAGCCTTGCCTAGACGGACCTTTGTTGGCAAAGTAATGTCTCTGCTTTTGAACATGCTATCTAGGTTGGTCATAACTTTCCTTCCAAGGAGTAAGCATCTTTTAATTTCATGGCTGCAATCACCATCTGCAGTGATTTTGGAGCCCAATACGTAGTGTGAAAAGAACTAAGGTTTGAAGCCTGATTCTATTCAAACTGTTTCGGTTTCCTGCCCTTGCATGAGTCGTTGATCAATTCTTTCATTTTTGAGGCAGAGATAGCAATACACAGATTCTAGACTGCCCGAGAGTCAGTGTTCCTAATTCCTGTATTGTCAAGGGTCAATTGTAGATTCAAAATTAAGTCCTACAAATTGATGATGATTTGAATTTTGTTGTTTGGCACTAATATCCTTGCTGATCAGGGTATAAGAGAGCAAAAAAAAAAAAAAAGCCTTCATTTCAAACTGTTAACAATTTTCTTAACTTTATACTAAGAGTCAGCAAAGTGTGGCCTGCAAGTCAAATCAGGCTCACCATTCATTTTTATACAGCCCTATTATCAGAAAGTGATTATTTTAAAGTAACTGTAAAAAAAAACCTCAAAGGAAAAATAATATGTTTGTAACATAAAGTCATATGAAGTTCAAGTTTTAGTGTCCATAAACCAAGTTGTACTGGAACATACACACAGACACACAGACACCTCTGCCACCTTTGGGGAGCTGAACTGAACTTTAGTTTTCTCAGCTACACAATAGGAAGAATAGTAACTCCAACTCCAAGGGTTGCTCTGAGGCATAAATGAGCAAGTGAGAATAGTGTGCTCAGAACAGTGGCTGCCTGTGTTTATGGTAAAAACACTATAAATGTCCCATTGGCTATCATCTCTCTTACAGGTAGACCTTCAGGGGATAAAAGCCAGATTCCAAGAGAAGTACCAGAAGTCTCTCTCTGACATGGTTCGCTCAGACACCTCTGGGGACTTCCAGAAGCTTCTGGTCGCCCTCTTGCACTAAACCAACCCAGCACAGCAGGAGCAGAGGAAGGAACCTTTGTTGAAAACCTCTCCCAAACCAGATTTGCAAATACAGCTCCAGCATGAAACACCCTCAAGGGTCCTGGTTTATTTCATTGGCAGCTTGAGCCAAGAGTCCAGGCCAAGCTGCTTAAGTTAAGGGCAGCAACCTCGAGACGCTTGAATTGATCACCCTGAATGCTGGCTTAGTGAGTACCTGGGCAGCCTCTTAACTTTCCTTGAGGGTAATAACTGAATGCTTTCTAAGCACAAATAAAGTCTGCAGTTGATGAAAAAACTATGCATTTGTAATAAAAACCTTTAGAAGAATATGTCATACAGGGGTATGGATGTTTTGGGTAAAGAGAGAGTAGATAAAGTACAAGAAAGACAAAATTAAGCAATTCATTCATTTTCCCTCTGTGTACTCAGTTTCAAATCCTCAGTGTTAATTAAAGATGTGGATTATGCCTTCATCAGCTGCTTTTTCAAAGACTGGGTTGATTTCATTTTGGCTTTTGTCCTGGAAATATATGACTTGTGAAATTCAAACATATTTGGAAAATGCAAACAGTTATGTTTATGGATAATCACCAAGGACAGACATCAAGGCCAACAGCAAGGAAACAGTGGACTTGTCGATACGAAACATACGAAGGGTATAATTCACTGATCTGCTACCTGGTTTAAATGGTTTTTCTTGCTCTTCTAGACAACTGACCCACTTGAGTCTTCTCTCTGATCTTCAAATACAATTAGGCTGGGCACAGTGCCACTAGGATCAAGGTTAATGGTCTGACTCTTAAATGGATTAATTCTGTACCAATAGCATCTCTGTTCCAAGATGGTTGTCTCATAGCCACGTGCAGCTCCACATAAAGGGGTCTGTCATGAGAACATGGGCACTTTGGTCTAATTATTATAGTCATCCTTCATTGGATGGTTATCTGTGCCTGGCACTGCTAAGTAGCTTACTTTCATATTTAATCTTCCCAGCATCTCTTTAAGGTTAATATTGTTACCCATTTATTAGCTGAAGCAACTGAGACATTCAACAACCTGGCTAAATTCATTCACAAGTGACAGAACGGAGATTTGCATTCAGAGGTGGCTGAGTCCAAAATCCACACTCGTAACTGCTTTTCTTGGGAGGATAACACAAAGTACATGGATATGGGTCTATACTCATTTACCTGCTTAAGTTCCTACTGCTTGCCAATCACTGTTGCTGGGTTCTAGGGCTACAAAGATAAAGAGAATGCTAGCCACACCTTGGGCATTTCATTCCCAGGTCACTGGTGTTGACAGATGCCTCAATATTCACCAGACTCTGTAAGTACATTAAAGGTGGTGATGGTTTAGTCACTAAGTTGTGTCTGACTCTGCAACCCCATGGACTGTAGCCTGCCAGGCTCCTCTGTCCATGGGATTCCCTAGGCAAGAATATGGAATGGGTTGCCATTTCCTTCTCTAGGGGATCTTCCTAACCCAGGGATCAAACCCACGTCTCCTGCATTGCATACGGATTCCTTATCACTGAACCACCAGGGAAGCCCTAAGTACATTAATATGGGCAGGTAAAGCTCTCCACCCATGAGTAAGAAGAGGAGAACACAGAGCTCCGCCTGGGGGATCTGGGGGATGTGCTTCACAGAGATGTAGTCGTGCTGGGGTTTGAAAGCACAGGAATTCTCCAGAAAAACAAAGAATGACGTGTGTAGAGGCTTGGAAACATGATGGAGCATGATGTGTTCAGGAAGCAGTGAATCGCTTCGCCTGGGGCTTGCATGTGGGCAGAAGGAGAGGGTTGGGGAGGCAGGCAATGAAGCTGCCGAGGTGTATGTTTGGGCCACATTAGCTGTGGCTTTGCTTCCCTAGTGTAGACAATGGTGGTCACTGGGAATGTTTCAGTGACTGAGACGTGATCAGATTTGGTCCTGGGAAATCACTTTGGTGGTGTAATCACCACAGAGCACATAGCCCAAACATACTGTGCCGTATCTTCCCAGTGGTTGTAAAAGGTTGATCAACAAATGAAGACCTTACATTAACATCCCATCCTCAACATACCCGTGTATCTACCTACCAGTCCCTGCTGTCACTATGAGCTCTAACAGGTAAATGGTTCGGTGACAAAACATACTCATATTTACTTGTTGTCAAAGCTGGCCTTCACTTTTTAAAAAGACAGTAACAAAAACAACCAGTTCTTGGGATCTGAGCTAATAGTAAGGACAGAAAAACCAACGGGCTACAAAGAGATCTACGGAAAACTACTGAAAACAGCCACCCTCGGCGAGTGTTGAAGGACACGATTGGCGTGAAGAAGAAAGAAAAGGGATTTCACGGGGAAGGAAGCAGGCTGAGGAAAACGAGAAGCAAAGTCATTTGTGCAAAATCACACATAGCATCTTTTCAGATGTTTATTGGAGATCTGTATGTCTTCTTTAGAGAAATGTCTGTTTAGGTCTTCTGCCCATTTTTTGATTGGGTTTCTTGTTTTCCTAATACTGAGCTGTATGAGCTGCTTATAAAATTAAATATATATACAAATAGAAGTATATATTATATAAATATATTACATAAATAAATGTCTATATATAAATTTTATTTATTTATAAAATTTATATAATACACTTATTTCTAAATTTAT